>JAOEHY010002722.1:0-20656 GCA_025447955.1 Psilopsiagon aurifrons | reverse complement strand
CCCTATAGGCCTCCTTCAGATACTGGAAGGCTGCTATGAGGTCTCCACGCAGCCTTCTCTTCTCCAGGCTCAACAGCACCAACTTTCTCATCCTATCTGCATACGGGAGGTGCTCCAGTCCCATGATCATCCTCGTGGCCCTCCTTTGGAATTGTTCCAACAGTTCCATATCCTTTTTATGTTGAGAACACCAGAACTGGTTTATTTTTGGTTCTAGAGACTCAAGTTGACTTAAAATTGGCTTAAAAATTTACTTAAAACCTTTTTCTAACTTGGTAGGTGAATTTGATACCATGTACCCTGTGGTCAAAACACCCTCCGATATAGTGTGCTGTCTGGTGCAGCATCTGCAGAGGGCTCTGGAACGCTAATCTGGCTCAAGAGAATTGTCTTTCCTGCTGTAACAAACCTGTCAAGCTTACAGTGGAAGGGGCAAAATCTTCCCCCTTATAGCGAGGAAGTAAACCACTAACTGGGATAGAAGGTCCCCTTAATATAACAGTAGTTATTGGTCCTTTCTGTTTTATTGAATTGGAGATGGCTTCCACTTGGGAAGAAAGCTTTTTTTGCAACTTACACTTTCTTTACTCTTCTGGTTAGCCATACTCAGCAGATAATAGTGGTTTTGAGACCCTTCATTATTTTTAATTATTTTAAGCCTAAAGCCTTAATAAACATTCTTCTTGCCTCCTTAAAACATTTTGTCCCTTTAGCTGCTTTTTAGGTAATCTCTTAACTGTAGGGTTTTTCGGGTTTTGGGAGGTTTTGGGGTGGGTTTTTTTATAGGATTTTTCCTTTAAAAGGAAAAAAAATGTTCTGCTGAATTATGTCTTCTTTTTTTTTTCCTTCTCTGAGGTAAGAAATCACCACAGTAGCTATTAAAATAATTCTTTGATCAATTATTGTGCTTCCTTCACGAATAAATCAAAAGAAGATTTCATTTCTGTGATTTGTTAAAGAGAAATTCCTCCAAAAAGCATTTGCACTTAAATAAATATAACACTTTATAGCACAACATTCACCAGTCTATGTGTGAGCAATTGAATTCTCACATTATTATTATGGTTATGACTATGCCTTTCATAGTATTTTATAAGCATTTTTAACATCCTTTCTGGGTTGTTGATCTCTAATTTTAAAATCTTCAGATGCGGTATTTCAAGCTACGGGGACGGTGTGCTTAGTTTGTTGTGGCTAAATTCTATATACATTTGATCAAGCTGACTATTCGTAAGAGGCCTGGTGACCATAGACATTTATTGGCTTATTCCATTGATCTTATTGTTTCCTGCCTTAATTCTAGTCAGAATAATTTTGCTGTATCTTATTACTAAATTTAAAAACCTCTTTCTTACATAAATTTCTCAGACACCTGGGGAAATTCTGTTTTTATTTGGCATTGCACATAAATTCAGTTCCCTGTAGAACTGATCCATATGTTATTACCCATTATGTGCTCCGCAAACACTGGATCTGTCTCAGCTCTCTCTGGAAGAATGTAACGTAACATAATGCAACACAATGCAACACAATGCAACAGAGTAGAGTAGAGTAGAGTAGAGTAGAGTAGAGTAGAGTAGAGCAGAGTAGAGCAGAGCAGAGCAGAGTGGAATAGGACGTGATGGGCTGGAATGGGATGGGATAGGATAGAACTATTTCCTTTGCAAGGGACCTACAATGATCATCTATTCCAGCTGCCTGACCAATTCAGGGCTGATCAAAAGTTAAAGCATGTTATTAAGGACATTGTCCAAATGCTTCTTAAAAACTGACAGGCTTGGTGTATCAACTACCTCTGTAGGAATCCTATTCCAGTGTTCGACCACTCTTGGTGAATAAATGATTCTTAATATCCAGTCAAAACCTCCCCTGGGGCAGCTTCAAACAGTCCCATGTGTCCTATCACTGGGTACTAGAGAGTATAGCTCGGCATCTCACTCTCCACTTCCCCATCCTCAGAAAGTAGTAGAGAGCAATGTAGCCACACCTCAGTTTCCTTTTCTCCAAAATAGACAAGCCCAAAGTCCTCAGCTGCTCCTCATAAGGCGCTCCTTCCAGCCCTTTCACTATCTTTGTTGCCTTCTTATGAAGACATTCAAGGACATTCACACCTTTCTTAAGCTCAGCAGACCAGAACAGGAGACAGTCAAGGTGAGGTCAAATCAATGCTGAATAGAGTGGGATAATAACCTCCTTTGACCAGCTGGCTATACTGTGTTTGATGCGTCCTAGGATGTGATTTGTCCTGCTGGCTGCTAAAGCACACTGTTGTCTCCTACCTAGCCTGCTGCCAACCAGCACCCCTGGATCCTTTTCTGCAGGTCTCTTCTCCAGCCACTCCTCTTCCAGTTTATACTTATGCCTGGCAATACACCGTCACAGGTGAAAAAATCCAGCATTTCAACTCTTTAAATTTCATCCCCTAATAATTGCTCAATGTCTTAATTTATCTAGATTACTGTGCAAGGCATCTTGTCCTTAAAGAGAGACAACAGCACCTCCTGGTTTGGTATCATAGAATCATAGAACAGGTAAGGTTGGAAAGGACCTTAAGATCATCTAGTTCCAACACCCCTGCCATGGGCAGGGACACCTCCCATTAAACCATATCACCCCAGGCTCTCTCCAGCCTGGACTTGAACACCACCAGCGATGGAGCATTCACAACTTCCTTGGGCAACCCATTCCAGTGCCTCACCACCCTTACAGTAAAGAACTTCTTCCTCATATCCAATCTAAACCTCCCCTGTATAAGTTTAAAGCCATCACTCCTTGTCCTATCACTACAATCCCTAATGAAGAGTCTCTCCCTGACATTCCTATAGGCCCGCTTCAGATACTGTCAGGCTGCTATGAGGTCTCCATGCAACCTTCTCTTCTCCAGGCTTAACAGCCCCCACTTCATCTTCCTGTCTTCATACAGGAGGTGCTCCAGTCCCATGATCATCCTCGTGGCCCTCCTTTGGACTTGTTCCAAAAGTTCCATGTCTTGATCAAACTTGCAAGAATCAAGAGCTTGTAATCAGAAAAATCATCATTTAGGTAAACTTTGCTTTTGCATCTAAGTGTTTTACTGAATATGTTCACCTTAGATTTAAAATTTAGTTGTAATTTTTATGTATTTGTAAATGATTTGAAATGTACAATTATATTTATTAATTTTATTTCATTAAGGATAAATCCTTCTCATTTTTATTACTACTGCTTCCTTAGGAGAAAAGTATGATGTTATGAGGCAGTTAGGATCAATTTGTATCTCAATAAAAAAGCCAAATTTTCCTGCAGATATATTTGAAAAATCACAGTGACCACATAAACAGTGGTGGTAGATATTTCTGGAAAGTTATTAAAGAGGAACAGCTACAAGAAGCCAATCTGATGTTGATTTGTAAAGGAGAAAAACAAGAAGTTGGGAACCATTAAACTCAATTCCTAGTCCATTAAGTAATGGAATGCATAGAAAGAATTATACCTATTTTGAGAATAGCAGGACTCAAACTGAATAGGTTTGTAAGGAATATGAGCCAAACCTCAGGAAATCTGGGGGAGGGATTTTAATATTTTTTCACAAAATACTCAATGAAATTATTAAATTGATGTGATATGATGTGTTAGGCTTGGGAACAGCCCTGAGGAGTATTTCAGAACAAGTGAAAACTTACTGTGATATTTTAAACTAAACTAGCTAATGCATTTACTAAGGGGAAATATCCCTAAATTAGTGTGAGAATAGATTAAATGACCCAATTGTAGGTGCTCTTCTATGAAAGAAAAAGTTGTGTATTAAGGTCTTAGATAAAATCCCACTGCAATCAATGGAAAGACTCCAGATGGAGTATACTCAAATAATCACTTCTCAGTCTTCTGGTAAAAAAAATTTTAAGTAATATATACTCCAGGTTACGATGAATTTGAAGTTTGAGAATTCTGTTTTACTTCTTAGTTTTAAAAAATAAAATAAATAAATTATTGCAATAGAAAATTGGTGTAGTTTGTGTACCTAGAACATAGAATCACATAACCATAGAATAGTTAGGGTTGGAAAGGACTTTAAGATCATTAGGTCTTGCAACTCTCAAGAGCATGTAGACAAACATCTATGCATGTCCAGCTGGAGATAAGTAACGACTGGTGTCCCTCAGGGATAGGTGGTGGGACCAGTCTTGTTCAACATCATTGCTGGTGACATGGACAGTGGGATTGAGTGTACCCTCAGCAAGTTTGATAGGATAAAGGGTAATGGGCTCAAACTTAAAAAAGGAGAAGTTTAGATTGGATGTGAGGAAGAAATTCTTTACCGTAAGGGTGGTGAGGCACTGGAATGGGTTGCCCAGGGAAGTTGCGAATGCTCCATCGCTGGTGGTGTTCAAGACCAGGCTGGAGAGAGCCTTGGGTGGCATGGTTTAGTGTGAGGTGTCACTGCCCATGGAAGGGGGGTTGGAACTAGATGATTGTCCTGGGTTCAGCAGTAGCAGTCATTTTTCTCCTTCTTAGTAGTTGGTACAGTGTGTGGTTTTGATTTTCAGCCTGGGAATAGCGCTAATAGCCATGTCTTTAGTTGCTGCTCTGTCATGTTTACTCTGACTGACCAAGGACTTTCTGAGCCTTATGCTCTGCTGGGAGGAAGCAGAGACAGGACACCTGGTCTAAACTAACCAAAGAGGTATTCCATACCACAGCATGTCATGCTCACTATATAAACCGAGGACAGTTACCCAGAAGGGTTAGATCACTGCCAGGGGGGTTGGGTACCGGTTGGCAGGTGGTGAGTGGTTTTATTCTCTTCCCTTGTTATTTCCCTCATCATTATTAGTGGCAGCAGTAGTGGTTTTGTGTTATACCTTAGTTACTGGACTGTTCTTATCTCAACCTGTGGGAGTTACATTCTTTTGATCCTCCTCCCCATCCCTCCGGGAGCGGGGGTGAAGAAGGGGCGGGGTGTGTAAGAGGGCGGCTGCTTGGCTGACTGAGCTTAAACCACGACAATGATCTTAAGGTACGTTTCATCCCTAGGTATTCTATGATTCTATGCTTTCCCAAGCTTTCAAAGCCATGACATTTCTGGGTCTTTCTTGCCATAGGGCCATCTTGAGGATAACTTCTGTCTCTAACAAGTGCAAGAAAAAGGAAAGTTGGTGAGAGTAACCCAAATAACTACGGCTCTCAGTGTCAGAGTAAGATGTCAAGTTGAACTTTACTTGTGCAATGGGTGCTTCAAATAAAAACTTAAACAAAATATTTGTATTAATCGAAGCTTTAAAAAAGCATACAAGTGTTTGAGTTCTTTCATTATTTTTAAAATTTTAGAAGTGTTGTGGTTTAAGCCTCTCAGCAAAGCAGTTTGCTCACTCACTCCCCCCTCTTTCTTCTCCTCGCTCCCGGAGGGATGGGAAAGAGAATCATCCTGCCCCTCTACTCTGCTCTTGTGAGACCTCCCTTGGAGTATTGTGCGCAGCTCTGGTGTCCTCAACATAAAAAGGACATGAAACTTTTGGAACAAGTCCAAAGGAGGGCCACAAGGATGATCATGGGACTGGAGCACCTCCTGTATGAAGATATGATTTTTGAACTTCAGGACAAGTTCACCTAAATATGCTTGGTAGTTTGCTTTGTTACAGAATTTTATATGCAACCAGAAAATGGCTGACGGAAAAAAAATCCGGAAGGTTCTCAAAATTGCAAGGTATATTTGTGGTTTAGTGCAAAGAACATAAGGCTACTTTAAAGTAGCATTTGTGCTTAAAAAGTCAAATCAAGAATCAAGTTTGTTACTCAAACAGCCTTTTTTTGTAAAGAAACTTGAAAGTTTTAAACTGCTATGAAATGTAGCATCCAGACTAGGCAGAAAGAGGACTGCCTGCTTTAGAAACTCAGCTACCCACAGACATCCATGGTTTGTATACAACTTGTGTGAAAGGGGAATGCTGCAGATTCCTCTCTCATTTAGCATATAACTAGCAATGAATTTGCAGAGGCAGTTGGTCTACTTTAAATTTTTACCTTCTCTTCAGAATGTAAACCAAAAGTATTGAAACTTCAGAAGATAAGTTGCCTCTGAAGCACTGTTGAACTCTGCTCCTAGGCAGGAGGGAAGGGAAAGACACCATGTATTCAGTTTCTTCTAAAGCCCATACTAGGTCCTGAGCAACTCACTAAAGTAGTTTGCAATAGAAAAAAAAAAAAACTTTTGTGGGGGGTTAAATGTATTTATTGTAATCTCATATTCTTTTTGATGAATTAAGACTAAATCCTCTAGTACTTTTTCATTAAAAACCCAGTGATGAAACATCCAATTTTGTGTTCATTGATATTAATGATAAACTGTTCATTAATTTCAGTGGTCCACCATCAGGTCCTTCTTTTTTGTTTTTAAACAAGGGGAGAAATATAATAGTCACTATAATTATTTAGAATAAATATTTTTCTAGAAACACTTTCAATTTTCATTTGTACTACTGTTCTGCAAAGCGTCATCTAACCCTGATAGCATGTAAGTGTGTAATCTACAGTTTTGCAATTCACCATGTAAACACATTAACAACACACAATATATAAATTACAGCAGCATAGCTCACATTCTGTCAAGTATTACAGTTTCATTATCCCTTTCCCAGTCACACCCATCATCACTTCTATACAAGGAAGAACTATGAGAAGTATAAAACATAAAGAAGCAAGCACTATAACTGCATGAAGAAACACCAGAAAAGACCACAAGTGTAAACAGAAATATCCCACATTTCATGTAATGAGTATTTAAAAAGCATAATCACCTAGATGTTGAGGGCAAACTGTTCTTCAGAAAAATATACAATTTTGAGAGTGTTGTCATTAAAACATTAACACTATTAGCATTTGCCTTTAGGAGACACTTTCAAATGGAAAAACATATTTCGAGTAATATGTCATTTTTCAAAATCTAGCCATACTTACTTTATAAATCCTAATAAATTGGGTCTTTAAAAAACTCACTCAAAAATATAGATGATACTATTCTAATATTAAATTAAATGCCACTAGTGTTTAATTTAAAAAAATAAGAGATACAATTTGAATACCAGAAAATTAAATTCAGAGCTACTCTTGACAATGTCATTATCCTGAATCTTTTACTGACAAATGCAGAAAAATTGAAAATATCAATGATTCACTTTCTTTAAAAATAAAATTAAAAGAAAACCAAAACCAAACAAAACCTGCCATGACAAAACTCAAACAACCTAATAAATAAACAAACCAGAAAGTGGAAATAACTTGAACCTGAAGCTTCTGAGTTGAGTGCTGAAAGCAATGTTCTAGCTTTATTTTATGTCAATAATTCCAAGATTTTTTTAGCTGCAGATCTATTTTAAAAATACAAACTCAAGGAATATGGAAATGGTTGAAAGTACAGAAGTGTTTGGAAATATTTCTTTACACAAGAAATATCTAAAGACATCACTTTATGGATTGATAAATTTTTGAATGCATACATATGTGGTCTACAATAATATGCCAATACATCACTTTTGCTCAGGAAAATGGCATTTAGAAGATTTCAGTAAAAATTTAGTGTTTAGAAAGAATAAGGAGTTAATTTGTTTTGTTTTGTTGATAAGCAAACAATTAAGAAGCTGGATAGAAAACTACAGTTATATAGGTTAGAAAATGTTCATGTGTGATAAAAATGTGTTTAGTTATTCATAAGATGTGGATTGCTTCATACTAACTAAAAAGATCAATGAGAGGGTAAAGATACAATGTGTGTTTTGCAGGTGATAAGTGCAGTCCTGTAAGCTGAATTATTTGATAAAGTGTCCGAACACTGGAAATGAGTTTTCAAGGGCAGCATTAAGGGAAACTTCCAAAATTGTCTTAAAGTGCTCACACATCAATAAGAACCATCTAAAGGGGATGAAACTTTTTTCCTCCAATTCTTAGTCACAACCTATTCTTTCCCTTTCCAGTTCTTAGGCACAGCCTATTCTTTTAAGTAGTTAGTTAATCCTGACTTCATCAGAGAAATAGAAATCAATATTCTTCCAGAGCTGAACACTGGAACAGGCTACATGAGCTAGTGTATAACCACTAGCTCATGTAGCTAATGGTTACATGAGTTACATACATAACTGTTACATACATGAGTTACATACATACATCAGTGAAGTCACTAGAACACTTTCTAATAATTTCACTGGATTCTGTATCAAACCTAAAAAAAGCTAAAACTCAGTTAAAGTAGTAGAAGAGCTTTCTTTATAAATTCATGTAGGCAAAATGGACATTCTTTAAGAAGAAAATCTTAATGGTGCAGGCTATCCTCACATGTCAAAAGAAAATCTGTTGGGGAAGAAGACCAGCCTGGCTGAATAGAGAGCTTTGATTGGAACTCAGGAAAAAAAGAGTTTATGGCTTTTGGAAGAAGCGACCTGCTACATCATTTGGACACACACCAAATGGGCTCCAGGCAGGGGTACTGAAGGACTAACTGAAGTGCTCACCAAGCTATTTGCAATCATTTCGCAGCAGTCCTGGCTAACTGGGGAGGTCCCAATTGGTTGAAAGTTAGCAAGTGTGACATCCATAAGAAGGGCCAGAAGGAGGATCTTACAAATTACAGACCCGTCAGTCTGATATCAGTGCCAGGGAGGTTATGAAGCAGACCATCTTCAGTGCCACCACATGAAATGTACAGGTGATCAGGCCCAGTCAGCATGGGTTTATGAAAGACAGGTCCTGCTTGATTAACTTGATCTCCCTCTTAAAGTGACCTGCTTAGGGGATGAAGGAAAGGCTGTAGGTGTTTTTTACCTAGACTTCAGAAAGCCTTTGATATCATTTCTCACATCATTCTCCTAGAGAAACTGGCTGCTCATGGCTTGCATAGGTGTAGTGTTCACTGCATAAAAGAACTGTCTGGATGACCAAGCCCTAAGAACGGTGGTGAATGAATTGAACTTCAGTTGGCAGATGACAAGTGTTAATATGGCTGAGGGTGTCCAGAGTACCCTCAGTAAGTTTGCAGACAACACAAAGTTGGGCAGAGGTGTTTATTTGCCTGAGGGTAGGCAGGTTCTACAGAAGAGTCTGGACAGGCTGGATCTATAGTCTGAGGCCAGTGGTATGAGGTCCAACAAGGCAAAGTGCCTGGTTCTGCAATTGGGTCACAGGTGTCCTAGGTTCTGCACTTAAACCATGACAACAGGCATGGAGGAAAAGTCACTAGAAAGGGCCTGGAGGTGTTGACAGCAATCTGAATGTGAGCCAGCAGTGTGACAGTTGTCCAAGAAGCACAATAACATCCTGGATTGTATTATAAATAATGTGGCCAACAGAACTAGGTAAAGTATCATCCCCCTGTACTCAGCAGTGTTGAGACTGCACCTCAAATTCTATGTTCAGCTTTGGGCCCCCCCTCACTTCAAGAAAGATACTGAGGTACTGGAGTGCATGAAAGAGCATTGAAGCTGGTGAAGGGCATAAAGCACAGATCTTACAAGGAGTGTCTGAGTGAACGAGGTTGTTTAGTGTGGAAAAAGAGACTCAGGAGAGGCCTTATCACTCTCTACAACTACCTGAAAGAAGGTTGTAATGAGGTGGGTGTCACTCTTCTCTGCAGTAACAAGTGACAGAACAAGATGAAATGACCCCAAGTTGTATCAGGGGAGGTTTACATTGGATCTTTGGAAAAAATTCTTCACCGAAAGGGTTGTCAAGCATTGGAACAGGCTGACAAGGGAACTAGTTAAGTCACAGTCCCTGGAGGTATTTAAAAGACATGCAGATGTGGCACTTAGAGATATGGTTTAGGGGGGGATTTGGCAGTGTTTACATTCAGACTTGATGGTCTTTTCCAACCTGAATGATTGTTTACTTTAGGGTCTATGATTCTATGACTCTATAAAATCTCGTGGTTAAAATTTAACATCATATGTGAGGGAGATTATTCAAGTAGTGTCTTGCAGTTGGACACATAAGCAAATTTTCACAGTTTTGAGATTCATCTGCAAATTTCTATTTTCCCTTCTTACTTAAATGGTTGAGTATTATGGATCCAGAAAAATATGTCTGTTCATGTTTTTGTAATCCTTACAACATAGCATAGAATTAACATATTTGATACACTGATTAACTCATGTTCAGGGTTTCAGTGATTTAATCTCTAGGTTTACATTCTCACTTCCTGAGAAACTAACAGACTTACTGATGTCAGGGGGATCAGTTTGTAAATAGTTACTTGTAGACCTTGTGGAGGCATAACTTGTCTTATCTATCTATACATCTCATGTCTAACTGGGGACTGGTACTGAATGCGATTTCTAGGTCTTTATCACATCATAAATAATAAATTAGCAACAGTAACAAATTCACTTTACCAGACTGCAAGAATTCATTCTACAGCCAAGATGTTGTTTTGTGAGAAACTAACTGCAATGAACTGCTCTTTCTTCTCTGTTCCAGCACAGGGTTTAAGATGATTTCCATACAAACAAATTCAACTATCTTCAATGTAATTCCTGAAATGCACCTCCATGAAATCACCCTGAGAACTGGAATTCTCCTTGAGAATCAGATACTATAGTATAAGTCAACAAAAAAAATTTCAGTATTGCCATAGCACTTGTAAGAGCACCTCATTAATATTTTGATTGATGCCAAATTAAAGAGCAGTCTATTGGTGCTGCCCCTCAGGTGGTTTTCAGCAATGTTTCCAATCATGCAACATTTTGTTTGTGAAGAAATATAGCAGTTTTCATTTGATGGGTTATGACTCTTCACACTGTGGAGTGTTTATTTTAGGGAAAAACTATAACTTTCTCCAGAAAAAGAATTTTTAAAAAGGAGTGCACATTTCTGATAGTTGAATATTACAAAAATTCAATATCTGAAGAGACAAACTATGTAAGCTCTGTATAAAGTAAGATCCAGTGTATACAGATAAATTAACAAAGAAGGCTAAGAGATGTATAGTTTTTTAAAAAAATCTTTGTGTGTGCGTGTTGTTAATCTCCTTTTTCTTTATAAGAGGTGGAAGAATTTACTCCCTTTTCTGTTTTGAAATGTGAGTCCTAACTGTAAATGGATCTAGCAATGACATAGAGATTTCTGATTATACTATTTGTCTTCAGTGCAAATAGACATAACTTCCTGTTCCTATCTTCTCCATCTCTTTTCCGTTACATCAAAATCGCTAAGACTTTATCTTGAAGACATAATTAAAACGAAATGCAGTGAGTACTTAAGACTTAAGATCTGATAAAATATTGCTAATTCAAATTTTTCAACATATTTTATATTCAGATCTGCACATACTAGTCTTAGGTTGAAAGAATGAAATGGAACTGAGCACAAATAATATGCAGTGGTAGATACGCACACTACACAGAATTACAAAAAATCAGCACCACAGAGGAGAAGCATTAAAAGTCCTGAAACGCGTACCTACCATTCATGTCTGATAATAAATTTTAACTAGGTAACTGTCACTGAGAAAACGTGATTCTTAAAGTAAGATTCCAAGAAATTTATATAATGGCAACTTAGAACCAGTGATTAAATTTAAAAGCATGCAACACTAGAAGTGATTTTTAGCTGCCTGGCAAATATGTATAATATGGAAAGTCAAAAGTGATTAAATTTCACTTTATTATTTAGTTTGAAGACTTAAATTACTCAATAATTATATATTTAATATATGTACATGACACTTGATATTATTTTATTTGATAATTCAATAACAAATCAGGAAGGAGACAATATGCAATAGTGAATGATTTCACACCTTGCTCACAGAGAAGTAGGGAATGTCATGATACCCTGGAAAATATTTCAGGTATAGTAGTATTAGTCCTTTTCCTGCTCTTAGTTTAATTCTCAAAGCATTTGGCTTAATATTCTTACACTTTTAAAGTAAGCCTTTCCTCTTTGACTTCTTGTCACAGTGGAATTTAACTGATGTGGCCAGGACCAAACCATATCACCTAGTGACACAGAGCTTAAAACTTCATGAGACCTTTACTCTGGATGCCTGAGGATGCTGTGTCTGTTCTAAGTTTCTTTCTCTGCAAAGCTCATAAAAGCTTGTACCAAGCAAACCCCCTGCCCTCTGCCCACTGCATACCAGCAGCCCCCAGAACACCCCCAGGGAAGGGAAAAATTACTCTGATCCTTCAAAAGAGTAGTGGCCTGGCTCCCTCATCTAGCAATGTCCCCCTCCTCTACACCACTGGGCATCTCTGGATGTGCCACTCCACCCCAGGGGACTGTTTTTTCAACTGTGAATTATTTTTGGTACAGATTGTCATCGTAAACCACTAATGGTCATGTTGATCATGAAGCTGGGGACAGTCCTTTTGGCTTTCACCATATCTGAGGCTAATTAATGGTTGTCACTGGGCTTTCCATCAACCTCTCCTCTCCCACTCTGTCTGTCTAACATGATGGGCGGTCACTGACAGCCACGCAACAAAGCTCTTCTATCATTTTTCTGTTTTACAGAAGTAAACATGTTTATCAGTTAGATGGTGGGCAGACATAGGAGAGTTTGCATCCATCTGAAAGGTGCTTTCAGATAGGTTTTGTCTATGGATTTTCTACGCTTATGTGACCGACAGACATCAAGCTGAACAGAAATATTAACAAGCTAGTAGTCAGTCTTCTATGTTTTGAGGATGAGAGATGAAATGAAAAATAGGTTGCAATACAGATCTAATTAAAAAGCAGATTTACCTACACATTCCCTCTAACTCCAGAATCTCCAGAAACATGGAACCATTAGCTTTACTAGACACAGAGCTTGCTGGTATGGACACTGCAATAATTGCCTGCTGCAAAGTATCAGTCATTGTCAGTTTAAGATAGTCAGCAACGACATTAGAAGTTAATACTGTCACAGGTTGCTGCCAACGAACAATGTACAGATTAAGATAAGGTCATTATTCAGCATTTTGCACAATATTAATTTTCCAGTATAATACATTCACCAGCAGTGGAAGTTGTCACAGCCTTCTAAGCATGCAAAAAAAATTCCAACTATTTCCAATGATATCGTATGTGATTTGGATATGACATGGCATAGGCCTGAACCCTCCTGGAGACCCCCGTGAACGAGAGCTCAAAAGGCTGACAATTAATCTCAAGATCAAATAAATTCTGAGAATTTCTTTTTCATCAAAACCTTAAAGCCTTAAGTTTCTGGTTGTTAAAACAGGTAGGTAATTGAAAAACTTTTCCGTGTGTAAGAAATCCAAATTTTAACACCATTTGTCAATTCATTTGCATAATCATTTAGAGTTTCAGAGTTCATCTTTTCTGAAACGAAGACTGAAATAGCAGGGATCATTGCAGCATTCCTTGTATTGTTATTCAATTGAAAAGAGACTTCAGAAAAGGAAAAAGTTCCAAACTCACAAGCCAACTACAGTAAAAAAGTATAAACCATGCTTAAAAACCTCAAGAGTGTTCTTATATAAATAAACATTAAAGTATCTTATGCTTGAGATCCAAAGAGCAAGTAACAGGAAACCAGAGCTCTCAGAACTTGTTCACTTTTCTGCCACTAACTGGTTTCATAGTCTTTCTTACATAAATTACACCATCCATTTTCACTTGTTTAGGAGAGGGAAAATATTACTCATTGGCCTTAAAGAAGGGTGGAAGAACTGGTACCAAAGACCATGGACTATCTCAGATGAAAGGTACTGTATAAATCAAAATGTGATTCTCCACTCCACCTGATGTAACAACTTCAACTTCCTTGAAAGAAAATCAAATTATTGTGTTTGATTGGGTTTTTAAATGGTCTCTGTGACTTCATCAGATATAAAAGGATTTCCCCTTGTTCCCAGTAGAACCAAAATTCTTAGTTAGATTACTGCTGAGCACTAATTTGCCTAACTGTGAACAAAGTAAACAAACATTCTCCTAGCTGGATTTTAATTGTAGGTTCTCTGTATATGTGTGTAAGTTCACACCCAAAACACAGTGGAGAGAGATTATTGCTCTGTGTGTCTGTCTGTGTGTTATATTTTTGGCCTGTCTGGATGTTTTCTTAGTCTCATCACCACCACAGAAAGTAAAGTAATTTTAAAAGTCAAGACAGATAGAGAATTAGAAACTGAGTGCACAACCTTAGATTACCTCAGAGAGTCCATTTGTTATCTACTGTTACCTCATAGGGGTGTGTTCAACAAATTTATAGCCTTTTCAAGGGAAACAAGCACATGGTGTGACCTTGAAAATACATTAGGAAAAGACCTATTTTTCAGTTGTTGTTTCACTTGGCAAAGCAAACAAAAGGAGATATATGTGTATAGTGTGATCATTTAATTCTGCCATTGATTATTATCCAGAGAAATAGTTTCTTGGGATTGGCTATGGCAATCCCAATGTGATCCTAATTGCATCTCTCAGCACCCTGGGCCCTATAAAGTGCCCTGGGGCATTACAATGATATACCTGGCCTTGCAATAAATACCTACATATATTAAGGGAAACTGCCTACTTAGCACTGACTTCAAGCGTACTCTCAGTGGGTTTAACTGTACTAGTGAGGCTGGGTTAGAGTTTCACCCCACTTATACCCTCTGAAAGAGTGGGATTCACTAAGCAAAGGCAGCTACAGGTGTATTCACTCACCACTGAAGTGGAGCTGCATTTTTTCCATCATGAGAATTCAAATTTGCTCCATGCTTTGTAGAGAATTTGACAAACTGTTACCTGACATGAACATGAAAAAATTTTGTTTGAGGTCCTCACACTCATTTCAAAGTAGTGTTCTGAAAGAAAATCCTATAATTAATGTTAGATTAATCAAATCTCAGCAATGATCCATGAGTTCTCTTTAAATATCTATGTGCATGCATCCATATAAGGACCTTTCAGTATAATGAATGAGAAAAAGCTGTATTTCTAGATATATATGTATACATATGTACATATATGACATTAATGTTGCTAGAGTGATAGATCCATGAGACTGTCCATTAAAGCAGCAACTGGTTTGAATGATCTAATCTGTTTTTTATATCAGCCATCTCAGCATGCAATTGTACTGCAGATGAATTATGAGAAACAATGCAGGAGAAACAAAATTGAAGTATGAAGTGCTACATGCTTTGTAATTAGTACTAATATTTGAATCACTATTTGCAATAAATAAGTCAGTGATGAAATATAAACTTTCAAACCTACTTAACCCACATGCCACAATTTATTTCTACATAGATATATATGTGCACACACACATACATGGGGACTTACTGAATAGGGTTTTATGCCATACAACAAGTTCATACCAAGTTTCATTTTGACTAGTAAACATCCTTTAGAAAACACTAAAAAAAAAAAAAAAAAAAAGTAAAATAGAGCACTTACTTAACAAAATGGAAGTGAATTGATTCTGTACTTTGAATTCCTATCACAGAACTGCTGGTTGTACTTTAACCTTGGAATAGGTATTGATTGACATTTACCACAGGAGACTTCATTACTTTGCCCTAGTATATCTGAATGCAAAATGGTCCTTTTCAAATATGAAGAGACACTATCTTCCATGCAGCAATACACTTGCACATTTATCTACAGCATACTGGGGCACCCATATTGGCCTGAACTCCAGGTTGTCTACAGTATGTGGCTCTAGACCCTACACTGGCTTCTGTTAGGAATATTCATCTTGATTTCTCTTTCATGGAAATTAGGATGTAGGTAGAAGAGGAGGAGCAGCCGAGGTCACTTTGTCACCCTAGCATTTAACTCAGATAAAACATAGACTAAAAATGCAAAATTGCTCTTAAGATTTCTGACCTAGGCTTGATGCTGAAAACCACCTCCCTCTCTGTACTCTGCTGCTTAGCTAAGGTCAGGTGAGATACTCAATCTATACAGTAGACTCTTCAGTCAATGGACAAGCTTAAGGAACTTCACTGTTTGAATCAATCTTCTTTCCATTAGAAAGGACATTGTTTACACTATAAGGATATTTACTGACCTCTGAATAAGTCTTTCCCACCAGTTGGGGGAGGTGATTTGCTTCAAAGCATTACAAGTTCACATAGGGGTGACAAGATTATTTTCTTTGTTGTTGGTGTCTATTTGTCAATATTTGAAATGTCTCTGTTCTGAAAAAATCCACTATCTTCTACTGAAAAATAAGAATGCATTTGCTATTGAAGTAACCAGGAGCGCAGCTGAAAACTTGCCAAAGGATTTCATATATAGACATGCTATTTCTACAGAATATGTTTTAGTAATTAAATCTAATTTCTTACCAGCACCATCACTTGAAAAAAAAAGAAAAAAAATTGCAATCAAGTCTTTAAGACTACTGACATAAATATATTAAACCAGGACAAAATACTTAGACGATCATGCTCATAGAGTATAAATACTAAAATGAAGCAACTGTGGCAAAATTCTACAATAATCTAATTCAAACTTAGTTTTAGCCTAAGGATACTGAAACAACCAAGAGAAATGCCTGAATGATCTACAGATTCTTCTTGTAGCAAGGCTGCCACATAGAAACTACTTCCTGCTAAACCTTCACATTTAAACTGAGCTGGAAATTTAACTTCATCCTTCTCTACTACTGTAATGAAGCTGCAAAAGGAAGAGGCTAGCTCCAATAGTGGCATTCAGAAACTGCAAAGATTTAAAATAATATCTATGCAAAGATTAAGCAGGTATGTTATATAGCATGAATGCAATGTACTTTTATTGTGAAATTTTGCTAATAACAGTCATCTGTATACCACACTAAACTCTTTCTCGAATTACCTAAAGCTGCAGCCCCATATGGAGACCATTATAGTCTGGTCCTAAGGGGACAAATTATTCATGGATGAGGGGTCAAACAAAAAGAAATGTTTGCCAGATTCTTTAAAGGAAGAAAAAATTATTTCTGTTTAATTTCAGTTGTAGTTACTTCACACATTAAGGAGCCAACTGGGATTTAACAGACTTTGTCAATGCAACACATAGCAGGTGGATTTCTTCTAGTGAACTGAATAATCTATTCCAATGCTTTCAAGTGCTTTCTTTGCCTACTGGGAATTTCCGGGTATGTTGTGAAAATTCTCTGAAGCAATCTCCCATGTCCAGGTGAGCTTTCATAGGGTCTTGGAAGAGTTGATATTTTTTCCCAAAAATATCTTTTGTTTGTGACAATATATTCTTGGCATTCATGTATAAATGCAACCTAAAGAAATGGCCTGAAAGTCCAAATACAAATTTCTCAGTAGCTAAGTGTTTTCTGTTTTGCCTAATGTTTTACTATATCATCTATTTAATAGATGGTCTATGAGTGATATAATACCCCCTGAGGAGGTAATAGCCAGGACATGGGTAGGGAGACTTCCATCTAATATAAATCCAATTTGTGTAGTAAATTCAGATTCTTTAACTGCCCAGTTTAACAAAATTTCACAGGAGGTACTGCATATATACCTATGTATACCTAAGGATCCAATACCCTAGTGTCTAGCCATGGTAATTTATTGTAGCCTTTTACAGAGCTTTCTCAATGGGTCAGTGAAAGTATAATAAGCTTTTAATGAAATCTATAGGGATTTTATTTTTTTTTCAGTAACAGTCACAGCATTTACCTGTTGCTATATGTAAACACACATATATAGCACTAGTAAGGTGTAAAAAGGATACGTTATTTTTCACCTTGTTCAAAAAAATTTAACAGAAAAAATTTGAACAAAATACCTTGAAATCTCTCCCTCTCACACACATACATGTGCTTGCAAAAACACAGACATAGGTATGTGTGTTACTTTCACCAGGCTTCTCATCCAGACAAAAAGAAAGCCTCACACTTATAAAGTAAATTTGTTGATCCAAGCCATTAGTGTGCTCACCAAAATTACTAAAGGGCTCAGAGCTAATTTCTTTTTCCTATGTTTTTAAATACATTCACCACAGTTTATTTATTTATTGCAAACTGATATATTTTAGCCAATATAGAAATTAACCAGAACAAATACTTCCTCTAATTCCTGTCTACATAGTTACTTAACATTTAAATGTTACCTGAATATGCAATGTTGTAAGAATAATACTTACTTATGCCCCTGTAAAATTTTGTCGCTCCATGTAGTTATCTGGTGAAATGCTTAATAGCCAATTAGAAATCTATTTCTCTGCCAGTTAAAGTCTGCAATTCATTGGATGTGTTATGATAATTGCTTATTTATAATCTCAAATATTTCACATCATTGCATTGAGGAAATGATTCAGAATAGTTTTCCAATTATAAATAAACTCAATTGCTTGGAAAATGTACTGTCTCTTACAATCGCATGGAAACTGGCTTTGGGAGCTAAGATGACACTACTTAAAGTTCTGCAGCTCATCATTTAGTAGTTTAAATGCACAGTTAAAACTTTATAGAGATACATCAAGGCCGATGATGCTATTCATACTTTGCAGATGCAACATTTGAAAAATTTAATCAGGGATATGGAGATGATCAGATAGAGACAGGGACCCTAACCCTATACCCTAAACCAGATCAGATAGAGACTGGGACCGGGACCCTAACTCTAACCGTAAAAAAATCAACCACATCTAAAAGCTATTAAACTGGGCTATTCACAAGCTCAGTCACGAAACAATCCCAAACAAAATAATCTCCTAGTTTGGAGAACTTTGGGTTCCGCAGAGAGGTAAATGAAACAAGAAATGCTAATGCAGACACAGTGGCAATCTGGCAAATGGTTGTCTGAACTTCTTAAAACTCTCCAATGGTAGAAAACTTGTGGTGAGTCGGTCCTTAACTAACTCTAACCTTACAACCTATAAACGAGCTCATAATCTAAAATAAGGCATGTAAAAATTATCTACATGAGGAACTCCATCAAAATTTGGGGCTCTTGTATACTTCCAAAATTTGTAAATGAATGAACTTTTTAGAAAGAATTTTCTCTTGGACAACTTCCCTACATTTAACATTTCAGTGCTCCCACCTCATCTCCACATTATATCTGTAAATAAAAAAACCTCATAGAATCATAGAACTGTTTAAGTTTAAAAAGACCTTTAAAATTATCAAGTTCAAATGTTAACCTAGCACTGCCAAATCCACCACTAAATCATGTGCATGAGTGACACATCTACATATCTTTTAAATACTTTCAGGGACAGTGAATCCACCTCTTCCCTGGGCAGCCTGTTCCACTGCTTGACAGACCTTTCAGTGAAGAAATTTTTCCTAAGATCCAATCTAAACCTCTCCTGGCACAACTTGGGGCCATTTCCACTTGTTCTACCACTTGTTGTTCTGGAAAAGAGGCTAACACCCACCTCATTACAACCTCCTTTCAGATAGCTGAAGAGAGCAGGAAAGTCTCCCCCAAGCCTCCTTTTCTCCAGGCTAAAAAAACACATCTGATGAGAGAGAAAGCAATTATCAACCAGGAGGAAGCAACAGCCCTTTTCCCTTAAATAATCTTGAGGGTTCCAAAGAGGAAGTACAGGTATATTGTAAAAATGTAACAACATCTTACAGTATTTTGCTAGTTTGCACTTTTTGTGTAATCACTCTAATGTTTCCAACACAAAATACCTGCTTGTAAGATTTTTTTCCAGTATTTACTAAAACAAACTTTATAAGGCATCACAACCAATGCGATTGTGCAAATACAGTTCACTTATAACTTCAGAGCAGAAAGGTCATAAGAAGATCACAACTCAAAAGCATATCTTACGGATGAGACAGGTAGGAATAGGGTCCTGTTGATATAAAACCGGCATACTGAACATGGATAGTATGCTTTGACATTTAAAAAAATGCCTGTATTCTTTACCATGCTTACTTAACATAGCTCTATCACAAGACTATACAATTTATTATTTTCCAGTGAACAGTGAATATAAGAGTATTCAAAAAAGCAGAAATATGAAAGGTAAGATTGCAACCTCAGACACATATCTTTAGCAGCTGATGCTGTTCCAGTTTTAAGCAGAAAATTAGAATTCACAATTTATGTACATGCACACAAAAAAGGAAATTTATAAAAATTATCAAATTACTCAAAGCACAGAGCAATAACAGAATGTACTTAAGTTAGACTGAAGTTCTAGCCACTCAGGATATAACGCAGACAAATTCTAGGTATGTACTAGAGATCACAAGGTAATGCCTTGTGTATTTGGTTAAACATTTGCCCAATTGAATGATTGCAGTAGTCATTTCATTTTTTTCTATGTCTTTCCTCTCAAAAGTTCCCTGCAGTTGTCACTCAATATGGCAGAATAGACAACTTCTGCTTTCAAAGTGAATACCAAAAACTCAAAAAAAAAAAAAAAATAAAAAGAAGTTGCAAATAACATTTTCTGAAAAGCTTTGGAATCTTAACAGTTTTTGTCATGAGCAGTGAATAAAGTTACAATGCAACTCAATTCAAATTCTGGTACAGGGCGTATTGGTCAATATACTAATCTTAAATTAGTCATATTCATAGAATCATAAAATCAGAGAATAGTTAGGGTTGGAAAGGACCTTAAGATCATTGTCATGGGTTCAGCAGTAGCAGTCATTTTTCTCCTTCTTAGTAGTTGGTGCAGTGCTGTGTTTTTGACTTTCAGCTTGTGAACAGTGTTGATAACACCAATGTTTTAGTTACTGCTTAGTACATTTTGGTCTGGCCAAGGACTTTTGGAGCCTCAT
>JAOEHY010002721.1:33710-116460 GCA_025447955.1 Psilopsiagon aurifrons | reverse complement strand
CAATCCCACTGTCCATGTCACCAACAAAGATGTTGAGCAAGACCGGTCCCAACACCGATCCCTGAGGGACACCACTCATTACAGGTCTCCAGCTGGACATTGAGCCACTGAGCACAACTCTCTGTGTGCGGCCATCCAGCCAGTTCTGTATCCACCGAGTGGTCCGTCTGTCAAATTGTTGTCTCTCCAACTTAGATACAAGGATGTCATGTGGGACAGTGTCAAACGCTTTGCACAAGTCCAGGTAGATGACTTCAAGTGTTCTTCCCCTGTCCATCAGTTCCATAGCCCCATCATAGAAGGCCACCAGATTGATCAGGCAGGATCTCTCCTTAGTGAAGCCATGCTGGCTGTCACCAAGCACCTCGTTGTTTTTCGTGTGCCTTTTCTACACCAAACAGGGAAAAGCAACCCAAACCCAACATCGACTCAGGCTCTCCTTTTCATGTTGCATTGTATTCTACTCCTGGTGAGATGTTAATTTTCTTGTGATAGGCTGGATCTCACAAAAGAATAGTATCTTCAGTAGGGATTTCTTCATTGGCTGAGGCTTTTAAAAGCAGAGACTTCCACTGCCAGTAGGCTTTTAATCCCAGAGAGGATTTCTCAAGTTGTGAATTCCTGGGAGTTTAGGAGTCTCTTTCAGTGGCTATGGACAAACCAGCAGAGTGACAGAGATTGATCTTTTAGCTGAGATCCCATGACTTGGCTTGATCATGCTACTTATTCAGTGTTGCTGATGATGTGTCTGGAGCTATTCTGCAGCTGAAGGGTCAAAGTATGAATAAAATCATTGACCTGTAAATGATAACCCAAAAGAGCATCTAGAGGAGAGTGGAGAGATGAGGCATGGGTAAAGCCTTGAACAGGCACGACCACATCCTATAATATAACCATTAGGAGCAAATGAGTAATTACTTAAATTGATTGCTAGATTAAATAATTCAAAGAAAATCATGAAGAATTTAAATGGTGTCTAAGCCATATGAAAACAGTTTAATTTTCCTGATTCTTCTGGAGGCCGCAGAATATGATATCCGAGATGGATAAATGCAGCTGGAGCCTAGAAATTGATGTAAATGCCCCAGCTTTCAGGACATAACATCTAATCTATTAAAGCAGATAGGGCTTTTATTTATTTCCATTTTCATGACGTTATAGTAATGAAGCAGAACTGCAGCCAGGGTTTGGAGGTGAAGTTGTTTCTTCAGGAATCTCTGAAAATGCATCAGAGATACTGGGTAAAGTATAGTTGCAGTGTTAAGGCTTTCCAACATAATTATCATCTAAACTAAGGATGGTGTTCTTCATGTATGTTGCTAAGTAAAAAGGTCATAAAATTACTTTCAATGGTAGATTCAAAAAGTGCTTTTCTGTTTCACATCAGTAAAGACATTATTGCATAATTGTGAAGTTCCTTCAGCTCAATTTGCAGTGTGCCCTCCACTAAGGGGATTATAGAATCGCAGAATGGTTTATGTTGGAAGGGACTTAAAGTTCATCCAGTTCCAGCTCCCTGCCACGGGCAGGGACACCTTCCACTAGAGCAGGTTGCTCCAAGCCCCATCCAACCTGGCCTTGAGCACTGCCAGGGATGGGGCAGCCACAGCTTCTCTGGGCACCCTGTGCCAGCGCCTCACCACTCTCACAGGGAAGAACTTCTTCCTAATGGCTAATGTAGACTAAACTACCCCAATAAGTCCCATGTTTAGAATCTGTGCAAGTTCTCCTCACTCCTCTCCTGTACGATGCTGTTCAGCACAGAACACCAGCAGTATACGCTTCTCTTTTTCATACTATCTAGTAGATAAGAAGTATTTCTAGACTCGGACATCTCTGACAAAGAGAATTGATCTGGGATTGCTGATTAACTGAGAGTAGACAGGAAGTGCCTGCAGTGGTTTAAGGGTTGTTGTATTTGGGCTTTTCAAACGAACAGTGAGAAACTGGGAAGATAGTGTTGTCAGGACACAACATTTTCCTGTCATGAAAAGAGACTCCTGAGATCATCCATTCATCAGTTTTGTTATCTCAAATACCGATAATAATACTGATGCTACCTGAAGTGGTAGTTAGATGCCTCAGGGCATGCTTGGTTTCAAATTCTTCCACTATGAAAACTGTAATGTTGTGCAGCCACTCATTAAAAGCAAATGAGAGTGAAGGACAAAGCTGGGCAATTCCTTGCTCTTGGCTCAACATCAAGCAAATAAAATGGATAGCAGAAAGAACATATCAGAAAGCACAGAACGTAATAAATCAGACCTGCAGGCATCTAGGAAGCCTTTTCACATTGTATAATTGAAGTACAGTCGGAAAAGCACTGACAGACAAGACTGGTCATTATTCTATTTTCAGAGACACTGTCTTTGTAAATAATATTATACAGAGTGACCTAAATCCCAGTAGTAGTGTTATTGTAATATGCTGTCTAGAATAAGGGTGAAAAGGGCATTTTCCTGTGCAGGGGGAGCATATATTATGCTCTCAAAGGATAGCAGAGCTGCTGCTTTGGGATGGAGTAGCCCTAAACCTATAGAGAAGGCTGAGTGAGTAGACAGGCTGGTTTTAGCCAGCCAGTTGTCTTGGGAAAACTCTTCTGAGCAGTTCTGGGGCTACATAACTGAGCTTTGCTGTCTTCTGTTCAAACTGATTTGAAGCAAACAAAATTCCTGCCAACAAACCCTGTGTTTTCACCTGCTGTCTGTAAAACAGGAATCTAAACAGCAATGTCAAAGACCGCCTGAAAAGAGGCCAAATGAGAAATGGGTTCCCCACCGCAAAAGGAGGCCCCCCCAGGTTCCACCATCCCCACACCCTATCTCCACCCTTGAGAGCAAAGCCTGGAGGCTTTCCTTCCTTGCTCCAGATGAGAAAGCCAAGGAGATTCCAGAAAGGAGGAAGAGACCTAAACCCCTCTATAAGTGCTTCAGCTTCGATGATGTTTGGATGGAGAGGAACCAGAAATGGAAGCTAGAGAAGGAGACACAGCCAGAGAGAGGGATTCAGTTGCGACACCTCCCAGGGGACCAGTTAAAAGTAAGGAACAGTACACCATCGTCCTCATTCTCTGGCACTGACTTCCTCTCTGCTCTGGCTGCTTCTGTCGTCATCATATTCCTGTCCTTGTACTTTCTCTGGTACCAGTTCTCTCTGCTTTTCTGTGGGCCCAATATTCTGTGGGGACTGACTGAACACTAACCTGGTCCATAAGTGATGATCTCTAAAGGTGGTGGGTGTTTCAATCACTGTGCGTGAGCAGTTCTTGCCCCATGCCGTGTTGGACAGTAAGATGCAAGAGCATCGGGTTTTTCTGTGAGCTGAAAGGAGTGCAGGGAGCAAATCAAAGTTGCCTTAAATCAATATCAATTGAACTAATGAAATCTCATTCCATGCCCTGCGGCACTGCTGTATAACTTGAACAAGGGACTTGTAAATTACACTGCCCTAGTATCTGAGGCCATCTCCACACTTCCTACAGAGGCAAATTCCTGCTGAACAAGAACATTGCCATTGGAGTTCTAGCTATTTGTATTCTCCTCTCCACCACAGGAGACTTTTAGATCAGCATTGTTATTGCTTGTGACAAACTCTGTGGCTGTTGTGACTCACACTGATGGCATCTGTTACTCTTGGATCCAGAGCTAAGGTCTGTTCCCTTCAGGGAGAGCCTTGAGTCTGTATCCAAGAGCCAAATTTAATCTTCATACATAAAAAAGAACTTATGGGCTAAAGGGCCATGAGATAGAGGGATACTCCATGCAGCGTCAGATGATAATATGGAAAAAGCTTCTGAACAAGCTTGAAAACAAGTAGCAGATAATTAAATAAAGCTTTCCTCAGGGTTTTCTGGTGTGGTCTGTTATCTGCATTTGTTTCCTTTTTCTCTCTCTTGTCCTGCTTGCGTGTTTCTGGTTGCTCTTGTATCATAATGACAATGTTTGAGGGGAGCTGAGGCCCCAGTCCTGTCAACGCATCAGCATGTTCTTGAACAAGTGGTTCTGTGGGGACACAAAGCCAGGCCAATTCCAGAAGTAGGGTTTCTGAAAAACTTCTCAAGAAAAGGGGCTAAAAACCTGGGCTATGTTGTAGTTGTAAGTCTCTTTAAAACATAATGTTGCCAGTTAATAATTGGATGAGTGCTTGATATGAGTCTGCGACAAGTTGCCTATTCTCAGTTCAGTGAGGATGCTTCCATGCCTCACTACTGCCTGTGTGTAGAAGACCAAACATAATGCTCTCAAGGCATATGTATTTTAAGATTAAAAATATTTTAAAAGAAATAATGTTACTTTTCTACCTTGTTCAGAGTTCTGAGTGCTTAGAGCTGTCCACACATGCAACAAGATAGGGAAAATGAATCCCTGCATTACATAGGGCTCAGTGATAAACAGAAGCCAGTGAAACAGGCTGTAATTCTTCTTACAGTCCCTTGACAAGCATGGATAGTGATGGAAATCTAGCCCATGCTTCAGGGTGTGTTAGCGGCACTGAGACTATTAGTGCTTCTGACAGAAATGACCAGTTACCTCAACAACTTCTTCTGAAGCCATCAGAGTACGCAGCTACGATGCCGTCTCTTTTGCTGAGTGACTACACATTTTGATACTGCCAGAAAACAGTTTCTCCTTTAAGCATTCCCACCCTTACTTTCCGGTGCAAATTTATCTCTAAACTGTGATTAGCTGTGTAACGGTGTGCAGCCGCACCTCTGCTCATTGGCCTTCCCTCATTGACAGCCTAGGGGCTGGTAGGTCTTGGGTTTTTGGGTCATTGACAGCTGGTAGGTCTTGGTTTTTTGGGTCATTCTTCTTTGGACAGTGCATGGAGGTGAGTAGAAGATATTTGGTAGTGTGTAGGTAGGGTTGGTTTTTGCTGTTTCTATTGATTTAAGCATGTTTTATTGCCTATTGATGTTCTTTATTGTTGCGGGCAAGCTAAGAGAGCACAATGCTAGCTTTAATTGAAAGAACTATTGGGACTCAAGGACTATTTCCTGTATGCCCATATACCTGCATTTCTTGGCCTGTATTTTTTATTTATAGTGGGTTTTTTCCTGTTGTGTTTTACTCTCTTTCTAATACTCTATTCCTGTAATAATGGCTGGCTTACCCATACGCTCAAGTGTGGTGTGAGTGCTCTCACAACCTGCAGTGTTTGAGGGCAGTTTTAGAAGGATGTGAAATCCCTTGTTATAAGGAGAAATTCATCATCACAAAAGAAGCTTTGTAAGATATTTGTTATCTGTTGTGGGTTTGTGACTTGAACAAGGCAACTGTATGGAGCTTTGGAGATCTGAAATTGCAAGTCTGATGCTTTCTGGCACATGGCTGCCTTGGGATGCGTGGCTTCAGTTATGGCAAGTCATATTGTGTTAAGTCAAGATCAGGTCAGCATATAAGGTGATGGAATGCTGTAATATTGTGGAAATAATAGGTCAAATCAGGGAGGAATTCTTGCTTTTTCAAGTGCTGATTTCTGATACTGCTTTATCATTCAGATCATGTATGCACATGAGTATGGGGGTAATAAGAATCTATTCTGAAAGCTGACAGTTGGGATTCGGATGAAGGTGGACAAACAGTCAAGAAACAATCTTTAACAAAATAACCACTTGAAATACCGGCTCTGACCAATTCTGTGTACCAGTCTTTATTCTGCTTAGGTCCAGTGAGCTGCTCTTCTGCTTTAAATGGGAACAGTCTGTGTAAATTCTCAGAGTCAAACTCAAAGCTTGACCCAGCTGCCTCTTATAATGACATGCCATCGGTAACAAGCTGAGCAGCTTCTGATCTTATGCCTTTAAGGGTTAATGGTCATGGCAAGTAAATGGCTACACCTGTTGGACCAGTGCTTACTGACCAGCTGATCTCCCAGTCACCTACTTTCCCTGTGTGCTAGTCATAGGAGTTATGGGGGAGAAATGAGAGAGAAGGGAAAAGGAATAAAAGTCTATTTATGCTATGCATTAAGTGCTACAAGTTTTAGTGACTTTGACTACAGTCTGTATTGCTCATTGTTAGATTACCTATATTCTTGTAGCATCTCAGTATCTTGTGATTCACTGATGAATGAGCAGGGGAATATTGGTCTTGTTTTCCTCTATCAAGCAGACATTATTTCTATTTCAGGGTGGATGAGAGGAGACACGAAACAATGGAATGGTAGAAAGAGCAAGAGATCTTATTTACAGCTTTAATCAGAGAAAAGAACATTGTGTTATCCAAGTCCTGTATGTCTGGGGACTGGTACCAATAAATCTCTGAGGGAAAAAGTTTTCTTTCCATGTTAAATACAAGAACTGGAAGTGTCATAAAGTTGTATGAAACAGTTCTGTAGCTGAGAGGATGACTTGTTGAGGTGACATACTTCCCTCTCCTGCTAGACATACTTCGTAGGAAGGAGTGAATCTTTCTGTGACTGTAGGTATGTGTGATAGTATGTCAAGTATGAATCCAGTACCTGGTTACCTACTTCTGTTCTTAATACATTGTAGTTTTCCCTGCTTCCTCACTGTTTTCTAACCTGTCTAGCCATAATCACCCACATGTGTCTATTAATGTACTATTACTTACATGAGCAGGCATCAATGGTGAAAAGAGGTGGTCCATGGTAGATGCTACATTTTGTCCTACAGGGCATCTTAGTTAATGGTTGTTGTCTTTGTTTTCCCTCTCTTGTTGTAGACTGGAATAAGTCCATCCATCACGTCTGCTGTTGCCTTTGACATCCTACCACTGAAACTACATTCTTTTTCCCAGAGCACTCCGACCGGCTTAGACTGTGTGGGCTGGAAACGGCGCATCTCCTCTCCCGGTGTGTACACTAGTCTTACTTGGGCATGAATTGTGAGAGAATTAAGCTGTGGTTTGCTGAGTATGGAAACTGTGCAATAAGAATTCTAACCTATTTTATGTTGAATGCTGCAGCCGTGGCTGGGCAGAAATACGCTTTAGATCCTTCCATATGCTTTTCGTGTTCTGATTTGCTTTCTTGTAAGCAGGGTGCTGTTAAAAGGCAGTGGTTAGCTTTTTAGGGAAGAAAAGATCACTAATGCAAATGATAGCATATTTGAGGTAGGAATATTGTGTTGTCTCATGAGAACTCTGTCTCACCTAGGATGATGTCATATATCACACTCTTGAATGGGGTTTCTGCAGACAAAACAGACTCTCTGCCTTGTGTTTGCTGGAGAGCGCTGCGGTGGGTATGGTAAGATTCCTCTCAAGTCACTAATTAGGCACTAAAGCAACTAAATGAGCCTCTAGAGGTAGAAGTTTCCTGTACTTTAAATCATCCTAAAGAACGATTATGCTGTTTTTCATGAGGAATGTGCATGAAGTATGGTGTCTGCTTCATTTCCAGTGACTGACACTTTCTCAGAATTGAAGTGTAAGTTGCACAGATTATTAAAAGTGAGTCGTATCTTTGCCAGGTTTTTTTATTCTCCATCTGACAGTGCCTGCCCAAGTGCTGCAGATATCTCTGTCATAGCACTTTGGGGTGGGACAAGAAAAGCAGACTGCAGTGGAGTTGTTGATGGTTAGGAATCTAGGTAGGAAAAGCCAACCACACTTGGGTGCCAAGCTGCCATTTCTGCCTTACAAAGTCTCTTTGTATCATCGATCAAGCACTGCTGGAATGACCTCATTAAGGAACCATAATATTGTGCTAATTATGTCAGAATTCAATGGTCATAATATTTTGTCAAGCAAAACTGGTTTGCTTTCTGACACTTTGTACAACTCATGCCCAGAGTCATGAGGTTTGATCTAGAAGTGAGAAAACAAGCTATTGTGATGGTGTCAAAAACCCCGGCTCTGCTCTCTCAACAATGGCGGCTTTGCTCACTTGTCACAAGCATCTGGTGTTGCCCTAACACTTGGGACCAGCTCCTGGCTAATTTAATAAAGCTGCAGCTTTACTTCTTAGAAATCCCATATGGAAACCCATCATTGTCAAGTTGTGTGTGCATCTCTGACATGAGCTGAAATCCCTAAGCACCACTGTCATGGACGTAAATTCTGAGTCACAGCTGATACAAATTTTGTGATAGTTCCCAGTTGGGACCTGAGAGAGTTAAAAAATATATATGAATTTCAGAGGCTGAACAGGGGGAGTAAATGTAGATTGACCAGTTGGTAGTGCTGTAGATGTTTATGTAGTACCTAGAAATAGGGCACCCAAATTGGCTGTTATTCACACACTGTTCCTGAAGTAGTGTAAGAGAATTTAATACTATGAACTAAGCCCAGAGCTCAAGAGTTTCTGTGTAAATGTAGCAAAGCAAATGAAATGCAGCAGAATCCTTTTTTCCACCACCAAAAACATGCTAGTGGGGGAGAAACCTAATTAACACAGAAAATGCTGTAGTGCTTCTACCACAGCCTTTATTAGCTGCTGTTTGTTGGCTTCATGTGAAGCATTTTTGGGGTGATAACTGTGTCCTTCCTGTAGTGGGGTGTGGCTGGGAAGAAAATAGCAAATTACTGAAGCAATACTCTTAAATTGTTGGATCAATTTTAGGATTGGGAATGTCTTTGAGGCAGCAGTAGTGTGGCAGAATGCTCTTTGATTCTTGCTCAGCTTTGTTGTGATATCTGCTCCTTTCGACAGAGCTGTAGGTAATTTGAAATAGTAATGAATGTATTTAATCTATATTTTAAGCTTCCTAACTCTAAAACGGCAACTACTTGTATTAGTGATCCTAGCAAATGCTTTAGGTATAAAAGATATTAATGGTTATGAAAGCACTGTGCAATACATACTTCCATGTTGCAAATGCAGATAGAATTTTCACTCCCAAAGAGTGAGGTCACGTTGTGCAGGAATGTTGCAGATACTGGGCGATGGGGTGTTTCGGAGGTCTCTCTAGATCTTCAGGTGTGAAAAGATGGCTGTCATGATGCCAGGCCAAAGGGCGCTATGTACAGCTCCTGTCACGCACTTACCTGTTATCTGAGGACAAGAGCTTAGCTGGGTATAAACTTACTATTTTAGCTGAGTTCTCAACTAGAACATAGGAGGAGTACTGGAAGAGGAGCTTATGTGTCTGCTGTGCTCATTACCTTCCTCTGGCTGGCACTAGAGCACCAAGGCATTGTTCTCTCCTCCTTTATGTCATGCTGGGAGAAACGAGGCAGGCTCAAACCTGTCATCTGGATATCCCAGCAGTTCGGATCAGGCTGCTTTTGTCCGCTCATCAAGTTTTGCAGACTGCCTTCCTGCCACCACTTCTGTCGAGAGCAGCCGCTTGATGAAACTGTGAGGAGCCAGTAGATGGCTCTGACATCTGTGAAACGAAGAGCAGCTGAGGTGGTGCTGATCTCTGTATTCAGGGAAGATTGAATGAGTCTTGAGCCTCCTTCAGAGAAGGATAGAATTTGAACACCCCCACCAACATGCATGTGCACATCCCCCTCTCTGCAGTTAGCAAAGTTAACTGTCCTGTTCAAACACCAGGAATGTTTGAACACTTCAGAAGGACCTTCTTAGCTGTACCATGTGCTTTGGCAGGTAGTATTCATTGGTGTGTAGTATTGTCTTTTCCCATTAGTTGTCTAGTTATGCACATGCCTTCATTTGTACCTTGCAGTATGTGTCTGTTCCTTACTGCCTACTTTACTGCGGTGTCTGAATAGGCTGAGCTAGAGAGAAAGAAGTAAGAAATAGAGAGAAAGGAAACAAGACACTTCCTAATGTACATATGGGACTGCTTTTCTGCTTTTTGGCAGCTTCTGAAGATCTTAGTCCTTTTGACCCAGGAAAGGGGTAAGAGGGAAGGGCCCAAAACATGCTGGAGTGAACAGTGGTAGGATAACAACACTTTGGTTAAAGTAGTAGACCAGCATGTTTGTCTCTCTTCCATCTCTGTCCTGAGCCTGATATGTGTAACCTGAAGACAGTGCCTAAAATTGGGAATGTCACTGGTAAGCTGTTTGATGTACAGTGGATGCAGTTGTGAGAATGGGGCTACAACTGGACTGAAGCTAGGTGACAGAGCTACTAGCCCATGGGACTGGCAATTGATTCTTGTTCCTGCCTTTGTCACCTTCTCCCAGGTGTTTCCCCCATGCTACCTCCCAGAGAATCTGTGAAACTTTTGGATAGGGCCACACATATGACCATAAGCCTTCAGGGTTTGTTATATGCTTATAGAGGGAGAAGCGTGTAACTAGTGTATTACAAGGTAAGGTTTGTAGCTGTGCTGTAACAGATCATAAACCTGTATTATTTAAAATCATTATTTAAATGCAGACTGAATCTTTTTTGAATCTTCCCATGTGTCCTGTCAGATTTAAACAGCCTAAGATCTTTACATTTCCTGCTATCAGGTATATACAAGAGACGCTCTGGAGTTCCACCACAGTGCTGCTGTTGGTTATGCCAACCAGAAGGGCATGAATTCCTTCTGACTGATGTGTGATGATGATGAGCATACTGGTAGCTTTGGGAATCTTGCATAAACAGTATAAATAGGCAAACCAGATTCTTTTGTGGACAGTCTGGAAAACAGTGACCACTGAGTGATACTGAGTTATCCTCTGGCCTTGCTGCTCTAGTGGAAAGTATTTCTCAGATGCAAAGAGACAGTTTGTTTACTCAACATTCATGTGGCCAGCTTTCATCTTCTTTTCCCAGCTATAGATGGGCTGCTAAGCTCACACTTGGCAACAGTTAATGTGAAGATGTTTGACAGCCACTGGAGAAATCTATTCAAGAGAGAAAATATTAGCTTAATAACAGGACTTTATTATGTCTTATAAATATTTAGGAGTCCTGTAGTACAGCAAAATAACAAGCTGAGCAATTTATTCCATTTCTGTCATTTTAGTTCTTGAAGGGACGCAGGAAAATGCGGGATGCAAGTCCTCAGGAGTGTATCGTTGTAGCTGTAGCATGAAATGTCTAAGAACCATTGAATACAAGTGGCTGGAAAGTAATAATATTGCCTACTGGGTTTTTCTTCATTTTGTCTCTGAATCACAGAGAGATTAGACCCTCGATGTCAAACCTTGACTCTTTTTAACCGCAGCCACAAATATTAGTGGTCTCTGATAATATGCTCCAAGGTTTTTTTCACCCAGCCTTAAAAGCTGGGCCAGGTGATGGCTGAGTTCCTGAAAACTACAGGTTGAGTGGGATTGTGTGTATTAGCTGCTGATTTTGCATACGAGTGACAGCTTTCCATGGGGTAAAGAATGAAGATTTTAGCAAATCCTGAATGATTCTGGCAATTGGGGTTCAAAGATCCAAGACTACAGGAGAATGCCAACAGAGACTAAAAAAATCCAGCAGGTATTTAGGATCAGACTGTCCAAATCTCAGGCCTGCTTGGCTACCTTGATCAGGCTGCCCAGTGAGGTCTGTAACTTGTGGTTGGAGTCAGCTGCTGCTGCAGCACCTTTAGCTAACTCCTGCTTCTAGTGTCAGAGGAGAAAATCTCTATGTAGATTGAACAAAAAACCTTCTGTTGGGTTGCAGTTTTGAGCTCTGATGTTGTGCTTTCCACAACCTGCCCCTGTGGTATTTTTCCTCATTTTCTATTAGAAAATGCCTGTCCAGTGCGTACACATACTACGCATACGTCTGTAGCACCTTCCTGGGATTACAGCGCTCTGGCACTGAATAAACATCTTCTGGTATTTGCCAGGAGCATTCAGTGCAGAGAGTGGGAGGGTGAACAGAGGAACAGATGGTGCAGTTTCAGCAGGGTGAGGGCAGAGATCTCCCAGGCAAGGGCAGCTGCTACAGAGCTGTAAATAACATCAGGTTCAGCAGTTCAGTCAAGGAGAGTTGCAGGTATGTGGAGTTTCCTTACCTCTCATGTACCAGGCAGGGACTTCAGGGAGCAGGGGTAGGATAATAAGGATTGAATTGTACCTTCTCCTTAACCTTTGTGTCTGAAGAACTGCACTGCCCCTTCCTCTTCTCAATGCCGTATGCTCCACATCCACCACTCCCCTGTTATGATGAGCAAGAAGTGTTTCTTTCCATTTGTACTTTAATGCAGACCGCTCTAGGAGGGCCTGGAAGGACCAGGTCAGCGCAGAAGAGTGGTTCTACTGCAGTCAAATTGAGAACATGTTTCCATTTCTGTACTGTGAGGCATCAGAGGAAGATATTTTGGTCTAAGTGGCTACATTCACAAAATAATTGAAGGAATGTTTTTTTTGTCATGGGCCATTGTAGAAATGTTATTTTTGCTATTAGAGCAGTAGTAGCAAAATATTCTTTATTCTCTTAAAGAGAAGATGAAGTACTTCAGGATTCAAGAGTTGGTTTAGCATTGTTGGGTGCTTTGTAGTGACCTGCAGTGTTGGAGGGCAAAGATTTTTCTCTTAGGGAATAATACAACAGAAATCTTACTGAAATAACCCTGCTGTTGCACAGATAGTGGGGCAAAGTCAGAGGGGTTCTGTGTCAGAGTAGGCTGTGATGGCCATGTATGATGATGTGGCTTTATTTACTTTGAAACAGAATTAACTTACACAGAAATAGGAAAACAACCATTTTCAATTCTTCCATGAAATTAAGCTCCCAGACTGGGGTTCACATGCCCAGACACACTTTGGAGATGGTAGGAGCAGTTTGCTGCTTCCCAACCTGCTCCTTTGTGTCCCACTGATCTGTGACTGCCACCTCCCACCTGTGCTGGGAGACCTGAGCTCCTCATTTACTTCAGTGCAAATCCTAGTTACAGGATGTGCCATGGCTAACTCTGAGCTGACCTGCATCACCTCACATGGAAGCAATCGAGTTCTGGTCTTACACTTACTCTGGTACCTAGCATCAGAAATTCGGTCGTGTTTTCTGCTGCACATGGTCCAAACCATGTGGGTACTCTTAAATGATTTTGGTAGTTGGACAAATCTGCCATTGTAAGGCAGGCGTTTTAGCTGAGTGGCAGTCCCAAAATGGCCTTTATCATAAAACCCTTGCGGTGTCTGAAAGGTGTTGTTAAACAGCACAGGTATTTCTGTGTTCTTGGGAAGCTAGTATTCCTTTGGAGTTCTGTTTACAGGGACAGATTGAATCACATGTTAGGTAATGAGCTTACCAACATGTCGAATTAAAACATAGTGATGCTGTTTCACTTGGGACTGAGGTCTCTTACAAAAATCACACACTCAAACAGGGACCCTCCCAGATGTACAGTCTGGGAATGGATGGATGCTAAATGACTTTTTCCGAAGCTCCCAGCTGCAGCCTCCCCAGATCTCAATCTGTGCTTTTCTGGCTTTGATTTCATTTTGCATTCTTTTTCTGAGGACTTACAAAAATAGTTTTTTTAATAGCAGCAGTCGCAGCCAGTTCTAAACATGATTAGTTTATATGTTAAGTCCTTTCTGAGTTCTCAGGGGAAGCAGATAACACAAGGTCTCTCTCACTTGTGCATTTTTAAAATGCATGAAATTCTACTATTCCCACTTACTTATTTTTAATCTGACAGCTCTGCTAAATTAGGAGGCAAGATCTCTCTCCCACCCTTGCTTTTTTAATGCCTCAAAATCCGCTTTAATAAAATTGAGCTGCTACAAGCTGCAGCAGAAAGCAGCCGAGCTGCCACAGAGGGAGCCTCCTTAGTGGACCCCTATGATGTCAGGATGCATCGAGACAAGCAGAGAGGAGGGTAGGAATCCAGCTCAGTCCTCAGACAGCGCTGCCAGGTACCACTGCCCTGGGAGCAGCTACAGAGCGCTTTGCCCATTTCCTCCCCCAGCAGAGCAGAGCCCCTGGCTCTCCCTCTTACCTGCCTGCATGAGGACCCAGCAGTGCCCCAGTGAGTCCAGTGGGGCACACAGTGGAGAAAACTGCAGCAGCAGTGGAAGCTCCGGGCTCTCACCAGGTTCAGATTCAGACAGCAGTGGGGTAGTGTGTGGTGGTGGTGGGATGAGAGGCGTCCTGTCCAGGTACTGGAGCTTGGAGAGTCTTCACTCTGCCACAGGTAAGGGACTTTAATTTCCCTGATTTCTTTTTTCATTTAAACCCCCCTGCTGTGTGATATTGCATTGACCTTGAAAAAACACATCAAACCTTCTGGAAAAAGTACATAGTTTGGAAATGCAGCCTCTTAGTCATGAGAAATAACCAAAACATTCAGTGTTTGCTAGTTGTACCCCCTGCAGACCTACAGCTAAAATGAAATTACACAGACCTTTCATATACTTCTTAAGTGAGAAGGCAAAGGAAGAGGTTCTTAATGGCTTTGGAAACAGTGCTTAGGCTTCTACCTGACTAGAGCTGTTCTTTCCTTTTGGAACAGCATTTCTTATTTGACCTTAATTATATACAACCCAGTGTTAGAGCTGACATTTCTCTGTGTAAATTCCAGTGTAGAGTATTGCTGCCTTTAGAAAATGACCAAGTGAGGTGCTGTGCAGCAGATAAGAGCTAGGCAGGCTTGCACTGAAAGAGGGAAAGGCAGTTCCCTGAGCTGGCTGCTCAAGTTTGGCTCCTGTTTTCCCATCTTTCATTTAATTCCTTTCTGAACCAGAGATTTGGAGGCATCGTCATATAGCCTGGATCTTTTCTGGATGTGGCATTTTAGTTTTTAGTCACCAATGTGACTATTTAAGGTTTGGGTGTTTGAACTGCAAGCAGGGCAAAGAAGCTTTCTCATTCCCAGCTGATCTTTGCAAAGATCACAGTGATTTTAATGACGAGCGATTGCTGAGCTATTCAGTTTGTTTCCTGACTGTTGCTGTTCAGAGAGATTTTTAGTAGAGCTGCAGCAAAGCAGTTCCTCTCTTAGGCAAATTCAGGCAAGTGCCTTCAAGGCCACCAGTGACTGCCATTTCCCTAGTAAAACTACTCCATGCTACCAGCTAGAGGCAAGGCTTGGGAAGAATTTTAGGTATAGTCCTGCTTTAGTTGGATATTGTACTTGTAATTATTGAAAGGTCTTGTAATTCTGTCTATTACTGTGGATTTGGGGCTGTTTAATAGAATCTCTGTTGCTGCTCTGCAGTCCTCTGCTGAAGTGAAAGTAACTGCACTATCAAATGAGGAAGAACTACAGCAGGGTGGCCAGCCTGTTTGACTTGCCAACCCATGCACCTGAACTTACGGGTGGCCAAGAATTACTGAAACACCTACAGTATGTCCTGTGAGTCTGGGGAAGGAAAAAAGGCTCAGGGTGAGATCAGGCCACTGGTGCTCTGTTTTGGTGAAGGATCTGGGCTGCAAATGCAAGGGGATGCAATTCTGTGTTTCAGTAGCATCTGCTGGCTCATTTTCTCCTGTAACTGGAAATGCAAATAATTCCCAGCATGGCTCTGACATTGGCATAACGTAGCCCTGGCACAGGATCATTTTTCAGACTACTACTCAGAGTTGCACACAGGGCAGGAGTGGTGATTCAGTCCCTTCTGGCTTAGAGGATTTGCTATGAGCTTTCCTCCATGGAGGAGGAAATCAGGACTTAATCAGGTCAGTTGACACAAATGACATACAGTGACATAAAAGAAGTAAGGATGATAGCAAAAGCAAGCTCTGAAGCTTGCTCTCTTTTTGTAAATGCTCACTTCCACAGTATTCTTTTTCTAGAGGCAGTGAGGCATGGTGTCATTTTGTGGATGCTGCATGCATTTAGCAGGAAATGCAGAGATGTGGCAATAGAATAGAAATGGTATGGAGAGAGACTGAGGACAGTGAGAAACCAAAGTAAGTTTCATGATTACAGTACTGGTCTATCAGTACAATAATAAAAGCAGATCGCTGCACTTCAGGCTCCTTGCTGCCTCAAAATACTGTAGTAGTAGTAGTTGTCTTCTCATGTGCAAAAGATGTCCGAGCAGATTGCTTCTAACTGCTCACAAAATTCAGGTCAGTGTTAGGATTAAATCTGAAGAGCAGTGCATCTCCCAAAAGAATTATTTTGCTCTGATTCTGTTCTATCAGTAATCTTTGGATTAAATTTTGGATTAAGCTGTGGTAAGGGACCCACTCTTTGCTATCAAGGCCAATTGGCTGTCAGAGGAGTGAGGCAGGATTTCTTTAAAGTTTGTGCTAAAAAACATTGTTTTGAATGGTAAAATTTAATACACTGCTTAAAAAACCCCCAGCAGGAGCAACAGCAGCTGGCAGTGCAGGAGAATACTAGTAACTCAAATGCATGACAATGTGCTCACCTTGAAGGAGAAGGAGCCTCCAGCATCTTGGCTTATGTCACATCAAGAAGTTGGGGGAGAGTGGGGAAAGAACTGTGTGGAAATGCTATGAACCACCTGATGGTTCATAAAGAAAGGGCTGGAAGATGAGTCAGTCTCTTTCTCTGTTTTAAAGAGATTCTGCATTGCCAGGAGTGGCATTAAGGCTGGATGTGTGGACAGCGTTTTTTGCTTTTCTTCTCCCAGGGTGTACGTAAAGTTGTCTATAGGGATCTTCATCCTGAGTCTGTTGCTGTCTGAGACTTCCAAGATTAGGAAGAAACCAGATTTAAAAGTGGAGGGGGGAGGTCTTCAGCAAAATTGGAATACAGCTGTTTGTGTTTCTCTTTCACGTAACTTAGCTTTCAGGAGAGTGAGAAGACAGATGTGTGTGTCTGTTTACACACATATGTATTTGACAAGGTGGGATTTCAGGAGTACAAATTGATATCCTCTAAAGAGAAAAGACAGGTAGTGCTTTCCCAGGTTCAAGAGGGAAAAGCTGCCCTGGGTTAGTAACGAAGTATGATTCCTTTCGGTTTAGAGTTGACTTTCTTGTAATATATTGATTGGGAGGGGAAGTTAAATGTGACACAAAACTGAAAAAGACCGATGGTTACAGCACAAACTTCTGTGCAAATCCCATTTGAAATATCCATGCAAAAAGCATAGCTATGAAATGAAAAATTCTACTGTTTTTTAATATCAGTCCATGGCATCTAAATGTCAATATATATTACATTACATGACATGAGGAGACCCTTCTCCCTGAGGCTAAATATAAACATGAAAAGAGGGAATGCTTTGCGGTTCTATTGGCCTCTTCATTTGAGGATGCCAGAGGATTTCATAAGCATCAATAACCTTCACAAAGGGCCTGAGAGGCTTTCAAAGTTTGATTTAGGTTAGAAAAAGAGGTACATCTATGTAGATACTTGGGTAGTAGTAGTCTTGCTATTTTTAAACACTTAGAGGCAATTTCCAAATGCTTGACCAGCGCAGTACTCCAGTGAGAAAATGACTGGAGCCGGGGTTGCTCAGCAGTTCGGAAAAACAGGCCTTAAGTATCTCAGCTGGACAAAAACCCATGAGGCATCCAAATTAAAGGTCAGTTGTGACAATACTCCAGTGATTCAGTGCCATTATGGGCACTCTAACCTCTGTTTCCTAGGCAAGGCTTTGTATCCCAGGCTCATGCTGCCTATAACCCATTCATCGCTGTTGTACAGCTCTACTGAAAAGTTTGTTTCCTTTAGAATATTTCCAGATTCAAGCTTGTGAGTAGGTCTCTTTGCTTTTGCAGCTCCTTTGTTGCAGGTCCAGTCCCAACCTCATTAATACTTCTGGTTATTCTTTTGCTTGTCCAAGTTGGGAAGGACTAGGAGAGCAAAGAAAGGTTGGGACAAAGGGAGAATTGCAACTTGGTGGACTAGCGGTTGCCATAGTTTCCCAAAGAGATCCTCTGTGTATTTGTGCCTACATAGCAATTCAGTTGTACAGTTTCAGTGCACCTATGCCCAGTTTTGTGGCTCCTAATATGCAGATATGCTCATCTACTAGCCTGGGGAATATGGCTTTTAAGCAAACAAGAAAACATAGAGTATGTGGGTGGGGAGGTTTTGTGTTTGATGTGGGTTGGGTTTGTTTTTTGCACTTGGACCTTAAAAAGTGGGGTTTTTTTAGAAAGGATTTTTAAAGTCATTCATTTCACTGTTGTGGCTGATGACTGAGACTGTAATAGAGCTGCGGCAAATGCTTTGCATCTTTCTTGTTTGATGAGAGATTTTCTTTAGAGCTCTTTTCTCCCCTTTTTCTTCCCCTCGCCCTGCATTTTTGGTACTGATGCCTGCAGCTGTATGCATGGACTGCAGTGCATAATTTTACTGACCCTTCTTTCTCTAGGGTCACATAGTCAGCAGGAGTTAGAGGTCACACAACGGGAGCTTGATTCAAGGTTCAAAGTGTTGCAGAATGCTTCCGAAGGAGAGCAGGAGGGGGATAGTGCCTCAGAGCCTACACTATAGTATAGTGACGTTATGTTTGTTTCACCCTTGTCTTGGCAAATTGTGAGCAAGGATGTTTCAGCTGGATTCATTGAATGCTTTGTAGCAAGTGCTATATGTGTGTGTGTCCCCCAATATTTCCTGTGTCACCTGCCAGAATAACTTCCTCTCATCTTCTGAATAATCAATCAATGAATAAAATACAGCAATCCATTTTAAATTAACTTTGATTTTTTGCTCTGTGTGGCTTTGTTTGTGACTGATAGTCAGGTCAGCCTAAGGGTTCAGCTCAAAAGCTGAACTTCTGAGGCAGACTTACAAGATTAACATCTCTTGGCTGAACTAAAGAGCTGCCCTAAAGCTTAAGTGAAGATTTCTTCTTTGAAAATATGTATTCCAAACAATGTGATGAGTGTTGCTGAACTGTAACTTGGCATCATACTAAGGTAGTGATCTACATTAATAGTGGTTGTTTCTAGTGAATGCACCCCAGTAAATGATAAGTGTCTGTAAACTTGGCCACCTACACATTCAGCACGCCTAAAGAAGTGTTTTTTCAGTGCAAAATGCCCTCTAGCAGCATGCTTTTCTGTAAAAAGGAATAGAACACAGTGTTAATGTAGGCAGAAAAGTGTAATCATGTTTCTGTACCTATTTACAACAGAACCAGGTTCTGTAAGTTCAGCTGTTTTGTAGTTCTAATTTCGTTTTAATGTATTGGGTGTTCGGGCTTCTGAGATTAGTTGACTTTCCCTTGAGAGTTTTGTGTTCTGTTTTAAAAGGAGTAAATGCTTACTCCTGTTATATATGAGTGTAACTCGTCATGTCCCTGTGAGGCACACATTGCGACCTGTGGCTACCAACAGATAAACATCCCCATCTTTGCTGATGCCGTGTTTGCAGGGGGAAAATGTGAACCTTTGGGAGCGCTGCCTGTGACACTTCCCTAGGTGTACACCCTGTTCAGGTACACCATCTTCATTCTTTTCCTTTTAAACCAACCCCCATGATGAGCACTTAGGTTGTGATTACTGATTCCTTTTGTGAGGAATAGGACATCCTCTAAGCAGGATTTCCTCAAAGATACATTTGCCTTTCGGACCAACCCTTCTTTCAGGTATATCCATGCTTCAGTTGCTGGTTTTTTCCTAGAAGGAAGTGAAACAGCTTTAAACTACCTGATTCAGCTGCTACCAGCATCACAGCTCTTGCAGCAGGAAACTTGCATGATCCTAGAACAAACAGAAGGGGAAATGAGGTGGTATGGTGAAGCCTACCTGACCCTTCCCTTTGTCTACCTTTGAGTAGACATGCAAAGGCTTGGGATGTCTGTTTAATGTGCCTCTTTGTTTGGGTTCTTTCGAGCTACTTCATGTAGGTAAAAAAGCAGTGAAAAAAGAGGTTATAGCACATGCTAGCAAATAGTTTATATGCCCAACAGTCACGAATGATGTGTATGAGTGTTGCCCACACCTGATGAAACTTCACTGTTGCTGCTTAGCAATTAGTTTAAACAACGTAGGTACCAATCATGACTTTCCTTTGCCATTGGGATGTATGCTTTAACTTACTCAGCTTGTCTGTAACTAAGCTTATTCCCTATTAAGGTCTTGTTCTTCAATTTATCTGAATCATGAGAAGTATCCTGGAAGGATTAGAGAAATACAGCCCTCCTCTGAGGGTCAGTGGAAGTTTCTATTAATTAGAATCCTGCCTCATCTCAAAATCCTTCTTAATCTGAGGTCTGTTAAACCAGCTAACTAGTTCAACAGTCTGCTTTGAAGTGCTGGGGACAAGCTGTGCCATTCAAACTAAGCTGTTGGTTGTGGTGGTGTATCTGCACATGAAAGCAAGACATTAGCTTGGGTGTAAACTGAGAGGACTACAGTTTGCACCTGGTTAACTGTCTTGAATTTCATTGTGTGAGCATGCAAACATTGGCAGCTGTCACTACAAATACACCTCAGGGTATATTTGCCTAAGCAGGTATAGAGCTTTGCTGCTGTTATTCTCAGTCCCTTCTAATCAAGGAATAAGAGATTCTCTGGACCATGATTTTGGCTTGTAAGAGCTCAAGTACCATTTTGGCCATGGAGTACAGACAAAGTAATTCTTTTTCTATTGAGCCTTTTCCAAGTTTTGCTGTATCCTAAGCAGCCCTTACTGAAGCTCTGGTGCATCAGCCCCACGTGCAGGCCCATTTCTGTGTTCTGTGACATCCCAGCATAATGTAAGTGGTAGCAAAACAGGAGGCAACTTATGTGTCAAAGGCAACTGAGTACACAAAGAAATAAAATCCATGTCAGTAGTTTTGAATGGCCTTCTTGTTCTCACTCTGAATTCTCTTTTTATCACACATTTGAGTGTGGGTGTATATATACAGTTACTCACTGGTTAAGCTTAGAATTCTCCACATGCTTATTATCAAAACTGTGTGTGGGGTTTCTCAAAACCAAGCATTTCTACATTTAGGCTCTAAATTTCTTTATGTACCCTTGGATAAAGATAAGGTTTCCTTCAAAACCGTTCTTAAGGGATCTAATAAATGCCTAAATAATCATTTGAAATCCATTTCAAATGGACTGTTATTTGGTACCATCCTCTTGTGTTGGAAGATAAATTGCCTTTGAGTGTTTATAAAATAACTTGAAAAATAAGCTTTTGTTTCAGAAACATCAGGAGAATGCAGAACTTTGATTTAATTTTAACTTTCTTTAAAATAAAAACACTTAACAGCACTGTAATGTTTCATGTTGAGAATAAATAAAGATAAGGCATCTATGTTTTCATAGCAGCTGGCAGAGATTTATTTCTATGTGGGAGTGAAATAGCAGGAACATCCCTTTTGGCTAATGGAAATAGTTTCCATGAGGTAGTTTTGAATTAGCCTCTGGTTTTGTTTTGTTTTCTATTGAAGTCTGTTCTTAAAGTAGGCAAAAAGATGATGTGCTATGAGGTGCCCAATATTAAGGCCAAATGATCTGTTTTGATGGGTAGGATTAATCTGTCTGTGCTCTCCTCTGCTAATGACATCTTTCCATGCCAAGCGTTAAAAGCCCTAAGTTAAGCGTGAACCAAGATCGCTACTCAAATGTGCATGCAGAAAGACATAACTGGCATTTAGAAACTGGAGTTCATAGATTCATTTAAGAAGAAGACTACAAACAGCGCATAGGCACTAATTGGACATGGCTGCCTGTTCTGGGAGCTGTCATTGGGGGTATTGCTTGCCAGTGATCTTTAGAGAAATAAAGGCGTATACAAGTTTGGAGGAGGAAAAGCTGTCTAGGTAATAACTGAAGTTAAAAAAGAAAACAAAAAGGTGCTGTTTCGGATCTAAAGATTCAGCTGTAGCAATAAGGCACAGGACAGCACTGAGAATCAGTTTCATCTCCTGCTAGAGTTTCTTTTGTTGTGTGACTTCTACTGCTTTCTCTCAGGTAACTTATCATTATATTCTGTTATACTGTGTAGTCTGGGACACAGTGCAGCTGTAAAGCTTAAGAGAATCACACAAGTGGGCAGTCCTGCTCAGTGCTGTGTGCTGAAGTGGTCACTGCAGAGTTCACCTGAAAAATTCATGTCTGCAGAGTTCAGACCTGACCTCAGTTTCAGTTGTGAAGTATCTGCAATTAGAAGCTTAGAGCAGGATGCTGAAGGCAGAAGTATGGTTCAAGAAGGGGTCCTTAATGCTCTCTGCAACTACCTGTAAGGAGCATGGAGCGAGGAGGTGGCAGGGCTCTTCTCACAAGTAACAAGGGATAGGAAAAGAGGAAACAGCCTCAAGCTGCACCAGGGGAGGTTTAGACTGGATATTAGGGACAATTTCTTCCCTGAAAGGGCAGTCAGGCATTGGAACAGGCTGCCCAGGGCAATGGTGGAATCACCGTCCCTGGAAGTGTTCAGAAACCATGTAGATGAGACCCTTAGTGATGTGGTTTAATGGTGGACTTGGCAGTGCTGGGGTAAAGGTTGGACTTGATGATCTTAAAGGTCTTTTCTAACCTTGGTGATTCTATGATTCTAAGTAAGGCACTCTGAGCTCCAGGCCTGGGCTGCCTGTAGTCCTTCCTACAGCAGGCAAAGCTGCCCCTGTGGTCCATATGCAGATTTTTGTTTTCTGGATACTTTCAAAGTGTCTCTGTTCCTGATGATACAGAATGACCTGGAAAAGCAAATAATAGCATGAATTCTGGAGCTTTTGCTTGAAGCATTGAGCAGCTCTTCAGTTGGCTTGGCTCCTGCTGACTCGACTGGTGCTCTGGCAGGAGGGCACTCTCCCTGAGCAGAGCGGCATGTCAGCTTGAGGTCACTGATGGTACATCCTGCTCAAGTCAAAAACCTACCCTGTGTGCCTGAAAGGAGCTTTGACAATAAACCTTTTAAAAGAGTTTGTTATGAAAACACAGCGTTACTAATACCATGAAAACAGTGGATTTGAATCTATTTGAAATGTGGCATTCTTATCAGCCTTAAAAACCTGAATAAATTACAAATATGCAGAAACCATCTGTTCTGAAACTTGTTGGTTGGATCTGTCAGCTCTCTTTAAAGAGAAGAAAATAATTTATTATGGGCTGGTTTGGACCCAGTTCTGAGCTTCACCATAGATCTTTGTACTGCTGTAAATCTTGAGCTTGTCAGTCCTACTTCATGCTGCCTTAATATTAGTACGTCGCATAGGCTGAATTGTGGGGGTTTGGTCAAGACTTCTCCTATGCACCTATGGTCGCAGTTGGTAGCATAATGCTCACCTGCTTGTGCTGTTTTTTCTGGCTCATGTGGGAGCATGCACAAGACATACGGGACTTCCACTTGGCCCCGCATATCACTTGCCCATCTAAGCCACAGGAAGTTTCCAAAGTGATTGTATGTAGGACAGCATACGCATCTTCTAGGCATCCTCTTCTGATGGTCTGCTCTAGATAACTCCTCTGATGTGGAGAACATAGCTTTCTGAAGAAAAAAACAGTATACTTCCCAGGGTAAGATGAAGAAATGTCATAGCTTTTCACACCTGTGACTTGACGCTTAAATAGAATGAGGGCCAAAAAGATGCTACAGGGGCTGGAGCACTTTTTCTATGAAGACAGGCTGAGAGAGTTGGAGTTGTTCAGTCTGGAGAAGAGAAGGCTCTGGGAAGACCCTAGAGCAACACCTAAAGGGGACCTACAAGACATTTTGAGAGGGGATTTTTACAAGGGTGTGTGGTGACAGGACAAGGGGGAATGGCTTAAAACTTAGGAAGAAATTCTTCCCTGTGAGGGTGCTGCTGCACTGGCACAGGATGCCCAGAGAAGCTGTGGCTGTCCCATCCCTGGCAGTGTTCAAGGCCAGGTTGGGCAGGGTTTGGAGGACCCTGCTCTAGTGGAAGGTTTTCCTGCCCTTGGCAGGGGCTGGAATTGGGTGAGCTTTAAGGTCCCTTCCAGCACAAACCAATCTATGATTTAAAAATACAGTTAATTAATAATGGCCAAGTCATTAGTTTTGGCTGATCTTAATCATTCTTGATGTCTCTGAAATCATAAAGATAGATGAGTGTGAGTGCTGCTGGGTCAATTCCTGAAAGACTGGCCAAATACAAGGGGTTTTCTCTGAATAAAGACTGGGACTGCAGGCTGGTATTCTGCCTTCCTTTCAGGGACCACTTTTCCATCTTTCAGTTGTCATCTTTCAGTTTCGATTGGAAAGATTTTTCCAGTTGCAATAACAATGGGAGATGAGATGACTTGTTTCTTATGGGAGTGTAGTGCAAAAGTGATGAAGAGGAAGATTATTCTGGCTACAAATTATGTTGTATGGGGTATTTTGTTTGTGGCTTGTTTTGGCGTTTTTGTGGCCTATTGCTACACATTGCTGTACTTGCTAAGCATGCCAGTGGGAAGTGGGAGAGTTAACATCTAGTCAGTGCTGTTTTTGCTTTTCTGAGTGTACCATGGCCTCAGGCTTTGGTGTGCATGTGAAAGGGATCTGATTGCAGAAATAGTTAATGCAAAGGTGAAGTCTTGTCTGAAGTATCTCTAGAAAGTACAGGCACTACGTGCTCTTTGATCAAGCCTTGCATGTAGTTTCTGTACTATATACACTGAGACTCATTCAGCCTCTCTGTCTATAGCACTCTATCTATAACAAATCATGGCCCAGAAGGGACCTACCATATTGGGTGCGACAGCCTACAGTTTCACTGCTGCAGTACAGTAATTATTAATCCCTGAAACCTACGTGAGAGGCCAGTGTGCTTGTTAAAATGAGCACTTGTGAGCAAATTCCATGGATAACCCAGTTTAAACACAGTACCCCAGGGCTGCAAATGTCCTCCTTTGTTGCCCAGCCTGCTGTTTGCAAAGGGTGCCCATCTAAGTAGTAAGACTTGGAGAGGATTTCAGGAGATACTTGGTAGTAGATGCAAATGCTAGGGGAAAAGGGGCTTTTGGCAATTGCTAACTCCATGAGCTCTCTATGGCAGGCAGGTACATTAGCTTCATTCCTGCTCTTTTTTCCTCTCCTATGAAACATAAATACAAGGAACAAGCTTATGTGGGTTGCTAAGCACTGACTGTAAGATAATCAAAAGGAAAACAGAGCTGGGCCATAGACCAAAAACTTTGCGTCAAGTGCCCTACAAGGGCCACAGGAAGAGCTCTGACTCTGCTGCAGGTTGGAATTTCCTGCTCCCTACATACCACTAATCCAGGGTCTCAGAGCCACATGATTGGGAACGTCTTAGAGGATTTTCAGAGTTTAACAGTAGCTGTAAGTACCCATTCACTCTTTTAAATGAATTGATGGTGAAAGCCCAAGCGATTCACGTAAACTGTAGCTCTAGTTATTCTGGAATAGTATTTACTATTTAGGGGCCTGCAGTACAACAAGAAGAGCAAGGTGGTCATGTCTTGTCTTACAACATGCAGTGCATTGTGCTAAGGCAGCAACAAGGGCCTCTGCTCAGGTCCTGCACTGTAATGGGGCTTCTTCAGTGGGTGATGCTCTTTGGTGCTTTACTGCTGCATGAACCTCACTTGGCTGTGAGAAGGAAAATGCTGTCGAGTCCTTCTCATGTGGTTAAGAAGTTGTCTGTTCTTTGCTTCTGCCAGTCACCTACCTCTAAAGCCGAGCTGGTGGCGTGAATAAGTATGTAAGCCTCATCTCTTTCACAATGAGGGTGGGAAACTGAATTTAAGCCTTCCATCAGCAGTTAATGTGCAGCTGTTTGAGTCTGTACTGGAGAACTTAGGGTGAAGCTAGGCAGCTGGTTCCCTCCCTTCTGCAGCAGGAGAGAGCATGGGTGTTTGACAAGTGACAGCACTAGAATCTCAAAGGGCCACCATTGATTCTTCTCTGAGTGTTTGCTCATGGTCATAAGGACAGAATTGGGTTGAAATGCAGTGCAGCAGAATGCCCTCTAGTCATGTGTCCCTGTTTGTTGAAGTCAGATGTCTATATTTGGCACATCCTAGGCTGTTGTCATGGAAATAGTTGTATTGACACATCCATAGCAGAGCAACTTTGTTCTGTACAGAAGGATTGGAAGGATGATGGATGAGAAAGGAAGAGGCCTGTTCTCAGCATTCAGGGGTCCATAATATTTGTCCTTCAGCTTCTTAGCTCCAGTTGGAAGGCATACAGATGCTGGATCAGTTGTTTTGAGCCAGTATTGAAAGAATTCTGTAGAACAATACCAAACATTTAGAGTTTAAAACAGAGCATTACCAAACATCACACAGAGTAGGAGCCACAGTTTCAATAGTTGCCTCCAGTGTAGCTAGTATGCTGCTGATTAGCACCACTGCAGAGCAGTAACCTCACTGCTCAGTTCTTTTTACCCTGTATTTCCTGTTTGTGTGAGATCTTGCGAGTTCTTATGAAGAGAAGATGTATTTACTATTCTGAAAATGTCAGGGAAAAGGACTTCTAACACTTACCTGTTGAGCACTCCATTTGAACACTGTAGCTGGAAACCTCAGGGACTGTAGCCAGATAGCTCCCCCTGAACGCATGGAACAGAGTAATATTTGAAGAGTTACTGAAGGTGAATTCGGAGAGTAGAAGTTAGTAATGTTGGCATATTTCATGCCTGGTGTGTTCTCTGCTGCTGCCAGGCCACCCTGCACTCCCCCCGAGGACAGGCCATCAGCTGTGAGAAAGGGAAGGAATAGAAGAAAGAATGTTGGATCTATTTGCCTCATGTCAGTATTTTCACAGCCTGTTGTTACAGGGAGCTTCTCAGCTTGGTGCCAAGAGGAGTCAGAAGATAAGTCACTTCAGATGCAGTGAGGGAAGCTGCATCCTGCCTCTCAGAACTGAGCTCTGCGGGGTTCTTTCCTTTCGTGCTTAGATCTGTGGGAGGAGTTCCTCCCCCTTCCTGTTCATCTTGAAAGTGGTGGGAGCGTATTTCAGTGCTTTTATTCAGGTATTTGGTTTTGGGCTTCTTGGTGGTGGTGGTTTTGGTTGGATTTTTTTCCCCTCTGTTAAACATGGCATAGAGGCTGGTACATGTTTGATAAAAGCCGCACCGTTTCTTGTAAAAAGAAATTGTTTTTCTTTAGTAAAAGCCACACTGTTTCTAATGCAATCTGGTCATCATGATCCAAAAATCATCACACTCAGGCTGCAGGTAGGGATGGCCTTTTCTTGGTTCCATGTCAGAAACCTTCGCCTATCGCAATGACCGCTGCAGATAGGACAGAATGTAAGTAACTAGCTCCTCTCCCTGCGTGTCAACTGCCCATCCACTCCAGATCCCACTGTAGGTAGGTAGGGCAGGGCTTAGGCAGAGTACACCCCTGCTGGGCTCCCAGCCCCTTCTAAGTGCTTTAATGGACTTCATCTTTTTGGGCTTCAGGAGTGGTTATTCATTAATCAGCTCCCAGATTCTGTCCTATATGAGCAATCCATGTTAGGGTGGTTTAAAAGGATTTAAATTTAAAGGATTTAGGATTTTAAAATGCCTAAACCGGCATTTGTTATTAGAGCTTCTCAAATCCTAAGTCTTCAAATTTTCTGTATTTGATTAAAAACCCCCAAACCCAACAACAAAAAGCAAAAAAGCTCTATTCTATTGTTTCGCTTACATTTTTGATGCGGTAGTCTGTTTCCTGGTGCTTTTATTGTGTATGTCTTCATGAATGTATGAAGGGAACCACAGTGCGTAGACATTTGCAAGACTGAGAACATCATCTACACTTTTAGCTGCTTGTATCTCTTCTGCCTAAGAAAACTTTTACTTCCTTTGGGATTCTGTGGCCCTAGCACAAACTGACCACCCTGTAAATACTGGCAGATCAGGATTACTGAACCCATACTATTGCTGGCGTTCATAAAAGAAGCATCAACAGCAGCAACCTGGAATGTACTGTTTATCTTTGATAAAGCAAATAGTGAAAACCTGGCCTTTAACTGTCATGAGAAGTGAAATGAAAGATGGTCGATATTCATTATTCGATGCCATTTATTAAATAAAGTGTATCTTTATTTCTCCTCCTTTCTAGGAAGATGTTTCTCTTGATTAGTAATCATACATCTATATTGCTGCCCTGGGCAGAGCTGATGAGCCTTGGATGGCTTTTATCTGCAGGATGTGGTTAGGGTTGAAAAATGGAATAAACAAACACAAAGTATAGTCAGAACAAGTTTCTGGGTGGTTTTTCATGTTAGAACTGAAGAAGACTTTAAGAAGAAATATTTTCCTTTAAGAAGCCATTTTTATATACAGCAAAGGGATTTTTACTGATATTCCTGTTTTTATAAAGTAACCTTTCCAGATAAGGAACCTCACCCAGGGAGGGAGCTCTGGCTGCTGCCAGTTCATCTCTGGTGAACTCTTTGTATCTCACAGTGGCAACATAGAACACTCATGTTTTCTTTTTTGACTGGGGCCACCTCTGAGGCAAGTGACAAATGACTGTTTGTGTGCCCACTGTTTTGGTAGCATGGCAGAAAAAGTGAAGAAATGACTAGGAATTCGGATGTATGTTCTGCTGAGCTGATACTTTTTGTAAAGATAACAGAGGTATAGAACTGCTGTCCTTACCTGGCTTCTTTTGATTCAAGTAGATAGAAATCTCTCCTTGTGCTGCAGTGGAGAATTTCATATAGTGCAGAAGCAAGCAGAGAATGCCAAGTGCAAAAATATCGTCCTTATTGTAGGATGTCAACTTGGTTAATAGAGAAGTCTGACTATTATTTAGCTGCATGACACATAAGGTATTTTGCTTGGCCAAAACCTGCCTACTTACACATTGCAACTCACCAGTTTCACACAGTGTTTTTACCCTGTTATTTTATGCATCCAGTTTGCATGTGCTCCATGGCTGCAGTTATGATAGGTATCTCGAGTTGTTCAGAAACACTTTTATCAGCCAGTTAATGGGCAGAAGGCCTATTCAGGAGGAGCAATAGAAAGCTTTGCAATGAGATTCAGAGTGGATCCAACCCTTGTGTTTTCCAGCTTTCAGGATAACCCGTAACTATTGCTAGCTGATTTCAATTAGCTTTTACTTTTCCAAAAGTGTGCCTGGAATTAAAAAGTAGGTTTTCTAGAGCATCTTATTCAGCTTGTATTGCCATGAACAATGGCAGTCCTTCCTGCCAGAAAGAATATTGTGCAGGTGAGAAGATGCTATCTTAAGGAAAGTTTCCAGAAGAGTTGCGTAATATGAAGTGACATGGAAGATTAAAAGCTAATTTGCCTGACAGGTTATCTCTGACTCACTGAATCTTCCTCTGCTCAACTCTTAACACTGTCTGAAATAGTGATTTTCAAATTAGGTGTCTCCACTGCATTCTGAGATCCTCGTGCTCTGGAAGGTGATTCTGTGATTAGCTCTTATTATGACTGATTAAATTAGTTTTCCTCCTTCAGCAGCTGAATACAGATAAGTAGCAGTTGTGATAGACGTAAGCTGGGAGTATCTCTTTTACCTGTTCTCACTTTCTTCTCTGTGCAGTAATATTTTGCCTAAAACTGCACTAGTCTTTGACATTCCAATTTGAATCTTAACTTTAATCGCTTTGCCTTAACGTAGACTTTCATAGACCTATAGCCATATGAAGTAAAATCCATTTAGTTATTTGATGTATGGATCTCCTATTGCTGGCCTTCAAGGAAATACATTTGAGATTGGTGACTGCTCTGTGGACAAGTAATTAGGATGAGGTATCAGAAAAATGAATTAGCCACATTTGGGCACACAGAAATGAAGACTTTCTGTGGCATCAGCAGGAAATGCCAGTGGTTTACAGTGGGCACTTCTCACTGTAATTAAGATGCAAATAGTCCTGAGTTAATTGGTTGGGTATAGAGGAAGATCTTAATTGGAATGTAGAAAAAAAAGAGGCAAACATGCAGAAGAAAAGTTGCAAGGAGAGCGCTTTGCAGCAGAGAGAGAAGTACTCTGCAGCGCTAATCACACCGTGCCTGTACCAGTATTTGGGTCTGCATGCAGGAAAGAATCATAATGCACTGACTTGATGGTCAATCAGCTTGTTTGCAGATAATGCTGATTTATGACTTAAAATAATCTTACCTCTGCTTTGTGACAGTCGCTGCTTGCGAGACCAGATAAAGTAAGGACAAAGCAAGGCAAGCATGAGATTTGTGTAATAGAGCATGGGTTTTCTGACCAAGATTAGAATATCTCTCCATCAGCAGACCTTTCTGACGAGCATATTGAACCTCAGGTTAAGAGTGGACATGCTTGCTGTCAGGCTGGCATAGCTGGTTGTATCCCCTTTTACAGACTCATAGTCAGAAGCATTTAACCTCTGGCATTGCTTATGCAGAAAGGAATTCAAGGAGTGGTAGATATCCATAGCACACTTGATGAGGCAATAAATACAGAAACTAGCATTCAAAGCAGTAAGTTCCTCAGGAGAACTCTGGTGCTCTTTCTTGATGTCAGAAGAAGGCTAATTCATTTCTAAAATCATCCTTTTGCAGGTGGGATTATTGGAGGTTTATTAGTGATAGCAGGAAATAGAGCGATGCTCCAGGAATTCAGTTCTGCCCCTATGTCTCATATTCCTCTTCTGGACTTTCAATTTTGTGCATTCTCTCTCCAACAGCAGGAGAGACTGTGAGATAGTGAGAAATAATGGGGTTTGTATTCAGTGTCTGACAAGTGAAGGTTTTTAATGTTGTGCTTAATGTAATTTCCTCAAGATTTCCAATCAGCCCTTGCAAATCAAGGAATCATCTACTTGTTAACTTTTCATGTTGGAACACTTGCCAGAGGAAGGACATAGTTCAGCTCCTGGAGTCAGGAGCTGAGGGATGGATGACTCACCTGCACTTCAGCTAGATCACAAAGACCACCACTTGCCACGGAAAGTCCTTTGGTATTTCCTGGCAGCTGGCCTTAGCTTGGACACTCAGAGCATAGGAACTCGAGTGGAATGAAATTGGATTAATCTGAGCCATAGTCCCCGTTTCGCTCCGTGTTCTCAGTCCGTGGTTTAGCAGTATTAGTTACTGTACATGCTGAGGCTAAGGTCTTGGTCATTCATGCTGAAAGAGATTGAAGACACTGTTACATTCCATGCATGGGCTTCCAGAAGATCTGTGCTGTCTGGAGACCTGTAACCAAAAGATTTCAGGTGCTCTTGGTAGGATGGTGGATCTCTGTATTAGGCTCAGTCTGCACTGGAAGGAAGTTCTGCCACTCTTGGTGGTTGTGTTGTGTGACCTTGGTTGGTGGGACATGTAAAGCCCCCTAAGTTTTTGTGCCCTTTCCTGTGATGCTTATCATGACCTGAAGTAGGACTGTAATTTTTTAGTGGAGCCCATATTCAGAGTAGAATCTATTTCATCTTCGATTGAGAACATATGGAATATTCGATTAAGAGCATGGAATGCTTTGCTTTGTGAGTACACTTGTCACATATGGATATGTTTTCTGGAAGACAAAGAAACACCTATTTGTGTTCATAGTCTTACTTTCTTTGATCCAACAGGCTGCCTGGGTTTACGCCTGGGACATAAGGGAGAGATGGGATGTATAGAAAGTCCCAGTAAAGGGCACCCTGTCATTCATAAATGGGTAATCACAACTTCTGTTCCAAATAGGATTTTTGTCTAACTAAAAGGAGTCTTTGGTGCCTCTTTTTGCAAATGCCAGCTGACCTCTTGAGTAATTCCATGCAGTTTTGCTTTCAGGGGAATAGGAATGTTTGATGATAATGACTCTTCCTCTCAATTCAATTCCTTAGGTATCTCTGTAATCTTAGTTTGACAGCTAAAATGAAATACAGAGAAGGGCTATCATTCTTAAACCCATAGCAGAGATTAAAGAAGATGAAAGCATTAGCCTCCTAAGTCACTGGAGAGTTTTTTTCCATTTTATTAATGTTTACTTTAAAAACAAAGTTGTACTTATCATAGAACCATAGAATGGTTGGGGTTGGCAAAGAGCTGAAGATCATGTAGTTCCAACCCCCTGCCGTGGGCAGGGATGGCTCACAGTAGACCCTGTCACCCAAGTCTTGGTCCAACTTGGCTTTGAACACTGCCAGGGATGGAGCATTTATGACCTCTTTGGGCAGCCTGCTCCAGTGTCTCAGCACTCTCACTTGTAGGAAGTGAGAAGTGAAGAGCTTCTTCCTGATATTCAACCTGAAGTTCCCCTGTTCGAGTTTAAACCCATTACCCCACGTCCTATCACTACAGTCCCTGATGAAGTTTGTTCTTTTTTTGAGGCTAATTTATGTTCTGAGTTCAGCCATACTGTTTTCCTTAGTGGTATGGAATTTGGTTATACTAACAATGAAAGAAAAATCCAGAGGGTTGATCTATAGTCAGGCATAATTTATGGATGGAAACCCAGTGGGATATCTTATCTCTCCAGTTTTCAGTAACAGAAGGAAACTATTTAGCTCTTTTGTCCAGATGTTATGACAGACAGAACTCCAGAACTTTGGCTGCAACAGTTGCAGAATACAGTTAATCACTTTGGCACCAGGGAAGCAAATTTACTACTCAGCTCTGATAAAATGAAAAGCCTGGGAATCTTCTTCAAAGTATATTTGGGAAGAAATAACTATAATGAAGTAAAAATCAATCAGCTAACTCAAAGCCTGTACAAAATGAGTACTATTGAGAAAATGCTACAGACCAAATGCATTGTTCAAAGGGTTCAGGAGTATTATAAATCCAAGGCTCTTACTTTGAGGAAATCTCATTCCTGCATACAGACCACATGTAACCCAAGGTGACAAATGCAACTTCTGCTTTCCCCACTCCTTCGAGCAACTGTTCACTATGAAAGCACTACATTTTTTGTTACATCTTGTTGTGCTGTGATCTATGAAGAGTAAGGGCACAAGAACATGAGAAGTTCAGGACCCAGTTTGTACATCACAGAGGGAGCTTCTTTAAATTTAGAAATTGGACAAGCTGTGTAAACTTTTCCTGCATTTTTGGTTATTTGGTAGGTTTGCTTGGATTGCACAAAAATTGTTCCAAGTTTTGTCCTGCTACCATCTGTTCTTGGCTCTGGTCAGCTTCACGGGAAGCAGTGAAATGTGCAGTTAGTTTCCACTTGTGCAGAAAGCATTACCACAGTAAGCTGAAGGTTGTTTCTAACCTCAAATGTCTTTCATTAGAAAGACAAGATTCTCCTGATCGGGTTTTATCTAAGAGCCTCTATACCTCAGACATCTCTTAGTGCCGTGTTTCAGGATAGAGGACAATGTCTTGCTGCCTTGAGTCAGTGACCAACAGGCAGTGACAGCTAATTGAAAGAAGAAAGCACTACACTTGATTTTAGGTTAATAAACCATCTTAGTTGATTGCATTTTACAGTCATGTGTAATGTAAAACTTCTGATATTTATCAGGGCATTACAGTATTACGACTGACCAAAATTAGCAAGATCCTGACCTGCATTAATATTTAGTGCTTGCAATTACAGTTTTACAACATCATTTCAAAACATGATTAAAAAAAAATGCCTCTAATATTTGAGGTGACAATGAAGATTTGGAATGTGATCATCAGTTGAAGATATTGGTGGATTTCTTGGTGTGCAGTGTTTATTTATTGGAATATTTCACCTTCCAATAGTAATATTAGGTCTGTAAAATTACCAGGAAGGGAGACTATTATCTCTTTAATTTACAAGAATAGGTCTGATCAAATATGCTTACCAGAGCTTTCAGTAAGAATGATTCCTACCTTTAAGATCATACTTCTGCTCTTAATTTGATGCCACCCAATGCTTTAAATGAAGGAGCTACAAGGATACAGCTCTTAGAGGAAGAGCAAGAGCATGTTTTTTAGTTCCCTGGAACTACTGTAGGGTCAGAGTTAGGTCTGGTACCATTTATGGAAGTGCTCAGTTGGGGCAGCCTTTCAGGTGATTAAGAAAACTTTATTCATAGGCATGTTATGCAGAGCATGCTCACTTTGTCAGTCCTGTCCTCAGCAACAAGTGTCCACATCATGATAACCACAGATGGGGGTTTCTTGTTGTCAGGCTCTGGAGCAGGTTCATCAATTCATTCCCAAGAGGTTCCTTCCTAAACAGAGCTAAAGAACCGTGAGCTCCTGTGGACAGCTCGGACAGCCTCTGCCTTTGCTCTACCTGCTCCCCCCTACAGATGATGAACACTTTAAAGGACAGGCAGCCTGCTCATGTTTCTCAAGTGCTTACTTCCCATCAGAGCTGAAGGCACTGTTTGTGGGCATGCCTTCACTAACCCTGAAATGATCACATCAGGAGAATGAACTAACTCCTTTTACTTCTTAGTGTACTGTATGACTTCCCTCTGTCCACAGTTCAGCGGCAGCTTGTTGTCTCTGTTTCCTGTCTTTTTTTTTTCTTTTCATCCATCTGCCCTCTTTCATTTTTAGGTATTTAGGTGTTGATTTATGAAAGAGAAAGGAAGGAATCTCTGATGAAAGAGGTTGGCATGATCACTCTTTTTAAGAAAGGACAGAAAGAAAAGTACTGTGCAGCAGCAGTGTTTGCTGAAGAACAGACTGTTTGGTTGCACAAACTATTAATGATTTCGTTGTGAAGCAGAATGAAATTCCCAGTAGTCAGAGTTTAGACCCAGAGGAGCTGGCTGTAGCAATAGGCAGCAGCAGCCCTGCTAGGAAAGTTTTAGATTTGATATTTGTTGGGGTTCTTTTTTCAGAGATTTTTCTACATGAATAAATTCAGTTTGCATCATGGAGTGAGGAATATCTCTTTTTTTAGCTGACCTCTTTTTGGCTTCTCAGCTTCTCTCACTGTCTAATAGCCAGAGACAAGTTCTGTCTGAAATTCCCACAGTTCTTTGCCCCTTTCATTCTCCAGCCACCTAGAAACCACTTGCTATTTCTGGCTTAGTGCTGGGAAAATGTCATCTGGGGAATCTGAGAATAAGATGGTGCATTTCAAACTCATCTCAGAATCACTAGGGCTGGATCATGAGCTCTACCTGTGTATTGTTTCAAACTACCAAAATCCATTCTCATATCCCACATAACATGCAGAAAGTTGAAGCAGTGTTGGCAATGCAATACATTCAAAATATCCTCAGATTTATGGCAATTCTGCTTCAATTGTGGGATAGAATCAGGCTTCTTTAATTATTACTTTAATATCTGTAGATGCACTAGGATACATGTTTCAGAAAACAACCATCCATTGTAAGCTGGATTTTGATTCCTGCACTAATTCCTGAAGCCTTTAAGAATCGTACCCAATCTCTTTAAATAGTGAGGGAGAAAATTATGTAGAGCTATTCTCTACTGCATGTCTCATGCCCCTATCACACCCTCCTTGATTTTTGCTGAAGCAAAAAAGCAGGGAGAAGGCAGAATGGTGTTTACAGCTATCTCTCATTTTCTGAGCATTCTGTAAACGCTTAATTATGTTACTTTGTGCCATCAGAACAAGTGCCTTTTTCCTACAGAAAGCTGGTTAGTCGATCATGTTAGAGCGTATTTGCCAAGACCAATTCCTTGGCACATTTCAGAAGCACTGAAGAAAAATATATTGTCTGATGAGTCTTTGTTTAGTAGGCATGTTATTTAATGGTGCTGCCATTATATTTGGGGAGCAGCTTTTTAGAGCAGTATTTTCCATGAGACCATTATTTGCCTCATTGTGTCACTTATCACTTTATTTTCTTTAGAATGCATGCTTCAGGCTCTTCTCTTTGACAGTTCCAATCCAGCGTTGATCTGCAGCCAGAATGCTTCCATCCAGTTCTGGGTGGTCTCCTAGAGAGTTTCTTGAGAGAAGTGCATTTGAACCCTGCATGTTCAACGCTGCGTGTCTAAACCCATACGCCTTCAGTGCCTTCTGCTCCAAGCTGGTCAGCAAGTACAGTACAAATTTGTACTGCTGTTAACTAGCATGTTTTCCTTTGGATTTGCCAGATGAGGTGACTCTGTAAGGTACAGAATTAGATCTCAGAATGATTTCTAATAAGGTTTTAAGGTATTTTTATTACTCTGGAAATCACACACAGAATGTAGGTCACAGGGAAAAAATGGGTCAAAAAACTTACTGAAACGGTGAGGGTCCCCTGGTAGTGTAGGTATGCAGAACTGATAAATCCTATACACTTTTAGTATGATCCCTATCATGGGATCTGCATCTCTCATCTGCAGAAAGTGTGAGTAGATCTGAGTTTATAATTGGAAGCCCTAACCCTCTGCTGTCCATATCCAACACACTTGATGTCCTTAGGGGAAGTCTGTGATGCACAAGGAATGTGGGCTGCTGCCAAGTGTTACCAGACGTGGAGACGACAGCTCTGTTCCACAGAGCACAGTCTAGAAAGATACATAGACATCTTTTACATGATGCTGAGGTCCTTCTTTTGAGCAAAAAACAACACAGACTAAAAAACCCAGTGATAAAGGTGGCTGAAGGGTTTTATTGTCTTAAATATAAACTTGTGTCTTGCCTTAAAAAGGGGGGCAATTTTGGAGTGTTTTTATAGCGTTCGGGTTACTTTTTTCTGTCTTGGTGACTGAGACTTTTTGCTAAATGGCACTATTCATTTCAATTTATCAAAAGTCTATTAATGTGATGCATGAGTTTTATAGCTCACATCCCTTACCTATGAGCACTGATACTGATTTTAGTCAGAAGTAATGTGTGCTTCTAGCCACAGATCTAGTCAAATTGATTAGGCTGTTAATCAATGAAGTCTTTTTGAGTTAGAATAGTTTAAACCAGTTTCACAGACGTACCACCTCATCACCAAGTTTTGGCCAAATATCTGTTAATATTATAGCCTCTGGTAAACCAAGAACTACGTCCTTCCTTGCAAATTCTCTCTTAATAGAAAGGTGGTGAATTTGGTGCATACAGTGGTGGTCAGTGGTGAATAAAATAGTGAGAAGGGTCTGACAAAACAGTGAGATTTCAGGTGGTTTTTGTAGGCTGTGTAAACCTGTGCTGACCTTCAGATGAAACAGAGTTCTTGGAAGCACTGGGGCTAAAATCACTCTGGTTTGCCTTGTGGAAGGGAGGTTGCTAGGGTATGACTTTCAGGTCTGTCCAGTTATTTATGAACTTTGAGTACTGGATTTCTAAGTGATTAGTGAAAGCAACACATACGGCTTGCCAGAGGGCCTATTCTGCAAAACCAAGCTTGGATCTGGTATCCATCTTTCAGCAAGGTCATGCTTTTACTGGGGTAAGCGCTTCCGCTCACAGTTGTCACAAACACCATGAGCAATTCCAGTTGGAGACTGGATTCTAAACAGGCAGATTAAGTACTGCTTTTGGTAATGTTTCTCTGTGTGTGTGTATCCACCTCTCTGTCTCCAGCAGAATCAGCCTAAGCCAGTATGTCAAGTGTTTTTCCTGCACACATCACTAATAACATGGTTCCAGAAGCTGACTGCACATCCCTTGTTTGCCCGTCAGACACTACAGGGAATTTGAGGAGTATGAGCTACCTTTGGGACAGACCTTCAGGCCAAGCAGGCTGATCAGTACTGAAGGAAAGGGAAGTCTGAGGGGAGCTGCTCGGAAGGAGCCTCTTAAACTAGGCTAGCTTTTTGTTTTGTTTCTCTGGAAAAGAACTGCTTTTCCATTTCATAGTAGTGTTAGTAAAGAGAAGTCATGCTTGTGCAACGTGGCACTGCTAGCAGTGATGCCTCTGCTGTACTCCAGACAAATACACCTTTCTGAAAGAGGGGTCTGACTCGCTGCAGCATGTTAATAGGGTGGGAATGGGAAATGTTCTGTGGTCTATACAAGCTAAAAGACAGGAAGGATCTGAAGTCAAAATGAACTTTCTTTCCACTAGACCAAATTCACTGCTGATTCCTATGTATTGTCTGTGATTCTGTAGTTGCTGTGCTGACATTAGTAAAAAAAAAATCCATTTTGGGCTGCCTTTGAGGTTAAACGTTAATTTAAACATTTTCAAGTAAGTGTTCTTGTGGCTGCTTTCCCATGCTTGTGCCTACATCAACCAACAGTCTTCTTCAGTAACTGGTGAGATTCTTAGGGTTATGGAAGTGAAATGCTATTCCAGGTTGATCTCTTCTGCCAGGTGATGCGTGTGTATGAATAACTGGCAATTAGAAGAAGTTCTGCATCATTGCTTTGTGTCACTCCAGCAGTATACAATCCAGAATCTCTTTCAAAGGTTGTCCAACAGCTGGTGGGTAGGGGGAAGAAGTATTATTTGAGGTATTAGTAGTTAGTTGTTGAGAGGCAAATCATATTATGAAGGCAAGTTCTGTGCTAGGCACCTAGATTCATGCTTCTTTCTTTTTACAAATCATAGGTATCTCACCCTGAAGTTCACCCTCTGAAAAGGGAAGCTGGAGGTGGTCTGGCCACAAGACAGCTGGGTTCTGTTTCTTCCTCAGCTGACTGAGGAGCTTTATGCTCACCCTGAATCCTGTGTTCAGTTCTAGCTCCCTCAGTACATGAGAGACATTGAGGTGCTGGAGCGGGACCAGAGAGGGGCAATGGAGCTGGTGAAGAGCCTGGAGCTCAAGTCTGATGGGGAACGGCTAAGGGACCTGGGGGTTTAGCCTGGAGAAGAGAAGCTCTGGGTGGACCTTATGGCTCTCTACAACTGTCTGAAAGGAGGATGGAGCCAGGAGGGGCCTGGGCTCTGCTCCCAAGTAACGAGGGACAGGGCAAGAGGAAATGGCCTTAAGCTGCACCAGGAGAGGTTTAGACTGGATATTAGGAACAATTCCTTCCCCAAAAGGGTGCTCAGGCATTGGTACAGGCTGCCCAGGGCAGTGGTGGAGTCACCATCCCTGGAAGTGTTCAAAACCTGTGTAGATGCGTCCCTGAGTGACATGGGTTAGTGGTAGCTTTGGCAGTGCTAGGGAACGGTTGGACTCTATGATCTTGGAAGGTCTTTTCCAACCTAATTGGTTCTATGAGCAACTTGGATATTGGTTTACTGGTTTGATAATGGCATACCTTTGCTTCCTGAATTATAGATCCAATTAGAAATCTATTGGTTTCAGCAGGATTAGGATAGTACCCAACACAGCATATCAGTGCAATAGCTATTGGGGAAATAAATGCTTATTGCTGTGATGCGTTTGTGAATCAAACTTATTTCCTCTTCCCCTAAATGGTGGTATCCAGGATGTCCAGAGGGAAAGATTTGTTAGTTATCCGTAATTGACATGAACATTTTGTGCAAATAAGATGCTTAATCTGATAGCAGGTTGGCAAACAAACTGCAAAGGCAGGTTGGTCAGCAGGCAGAAATCAATACTGAATATTCTCCTTGCTGCCTCCCCTATTTTTGTTTAGAAGCGGGAAATGCTCTTTAAAATGATCCCCAAAGTGGATTAGTCAGCCAGTTCTGGAAGAACACTGCAAATTCTTTTCTGTTGTGCTGTTGGCCTCCTTGGATCACTATTAATTATGAAACTTAGCTCTTTAGCAGGCTGCTAATTAAATTGGGCTGCAGTGATACAGACAAGTATAGTACCTCTTTCCATTCTCGGACGAGACAGTCATATATCCTGGGGTTGTCAAGAGGAAAAGCCAGCCAGGCTGTTTGTTTTCCTTTCTCTAGGGATGACATGTCACGTTTCATTTAACTACCTGTCTGTTACAGTGAATCTCTCTCTTCCTTCCTTTTAATTTTAGAATTGTTTATCTCACCCGTTTTCAAGGCAGGAGTTCAGCCTGACAGTGCCTTTCGACTTGGTTTGAGGGCTCCTAATCAGTCAGCTGTGTGATTCAATTCTGTCCTGAAGGCAGTGCTCACCACGGCGTGGAAACTGAAGGCAAGGACAAGAAGTTTGGTGTAATAGTATCTCTATAATCATAAATACTGTCCCAGTTCTTTAAATCTGCTGAACTCTAATGGTTTTTTTCTCTTGTGAAACTTAGTTAAGCAACAGATGCCTTACAGTGTTTCACTCTGCTCAGGCACAGCCCAGTTTTTCTGACCTCGCTGCGGGAGGTGACGGTTTACTTCATTCTATCACCTGACGTGATAGGTGTCTGCTGTTAGCTAAAGTAACATGATGGAGACTGAGTTTGGCTCTGTGATTTCACTCTGTACTTTTTGATGATAAAAGTGCAGTTTTGTGTCACCTTGGTGGAGTAAGCTGCAAACTTCTGGTTGGTGTATAGCAGGCTGTGGCTTGCATCCTGATGTATGGCTTTTTGTAGCAGAGCATCTTTCGATTGGAAAGTCCCTTCCATATTCCTTGCTAGAAAGCTATAGTACAATTCTTGTATGCCACTGCTTTTTCAATCTGTTCTCTGTATGAAAGAGATTGTTTGAACCAGAAAGAGATCAGTTTTTCTCAAAGAGAGTAAGGCTTTCGTTCCATGTGGTATCTGGCTTCTGTGCCCTTCTTCTGAGCACCGGTGGAAAAATGTTTTGGAGAAGTGAGAACACAAAAGCAATGCCATAGTAAGCAATGGATTAACTTCATTTTGTACCTTCTGAGGGTTGAACTGCTAAGCTCTGTTAGACAGAAACTGCAACAACATTAGTTTTGCTAGCTCTGCTGTTCAGATAATGATCAAAATCTGCCTTCGTATTCACATTTTTCCCTAAAGAGCTGATGTGTTATTTGTAGAATAATAATCTTTCCTACAAAAAAAAAAAACCAAACCCAACCCAAACCCCAGAAAACCCCTTAACTTTTCATGTTTTCTTATTTTGATCAGAATGTGTGTGTTCTTCTTGTAAATGTAAAGCTCATCTAGCGAGTTTTGTTGGTGGGATTTTACATTTGAAGAATATCAAGGGCACTGTGTGCATGTAACCTCCTGGCCCAAATGACAATTTAAAGCAAATCAGATGGATTTAGAATTTTGTTAGTGTAGAAGGATTGTCATAGATTTGTGGTCCACTCTGTTTGAACCCTTACATTTGCATCGTACTTAGCATCAGTATATGAGAAGCATATCTATTGATAGTGGGTCTTGTTAAAAAAAAAGTTTACATTTAATTCCATCGTTTCTGTCCCAAATTAATTATTTGAGTTTTATTGTAATATTTTTCTTTTAGCTTCAGAAAACATTGGGGTGTTCTGTTGGGTTTTCTTGTTTGCTTTTCAGTTCCTGAGATGTGTTGGTATCTTTCCAGACTGAAATACACAACTGAGCTTGTTAGAAAGAGCTAATCAAACACTGGAATTCTTCATGGTATAAAAAGCCATGGTCACAACACTGGTTTATGCATTCCTCTGACAGGATTTACTGTATATGAAAATGCCTACAATGGCTACCGAAGGTAGATGTAATGTGGATTAAAAATGGTAGTTTGACTTTATTAAGAAAGTCTGAAACTACTGAATGCAAGAAGATTGCATAGTTGTGTTTAGAGAAATGCATATGTTCAGTGAGTTTATTATACTGAGATCACAAGGTTAGCCACTGTTGTGAACACATGCACATATGAATAAAGAACAAGCTTTATTGAAGAACATTCAACATAGGGTTAGTGATTCAATTAAGTCAGAGCTGCAGGTGTAAAAACGTGTGAACTTGACTGCAAATCTGGAACAACAGATTCCCCGCAAACAAGGAGCTAATTAATCATGGATATATATCAAACCTAAAGAAGTAATGTGTAGTAATATATTTTTTCCAAGCAAGTTTCATTTTTTCTAGGCAAAATTTTGGTTTGTCTCCTATTAATGCCTGTGGACAACTCAGTAGATGCTCACCATATTCAATGAGGGAAATCTCAGTTCCATTGAAGTATAGGTTAGTGTTTCCAATCCAGTCTTTATTGTGAAGCCGTCATAGATGCTTTGTTCTACAGAAAGGGTTCTAGCTTCAAGGACCTCTTTACATTTCCTATTCATGAGAAGTATTTGCAGAGCATCCTCTTACCAGCGTTGTTCCACTTTGTGACTCCAGTCATGAGTGTAACAGGATGGTCCTGGCAAGTAATGATTCTCCTGAGACACAAAGGGAAGCACGAAGCTGTTTCACAGGGCTAAACTAGAGATTCTTGGAGTGAGTTTTCCTCTGGTACCAGAGCAGGGCTATTGTTTGCATTGATGGGGCAGAAAGATCTCTTCAGCTGTGTTTCCTAACAGTATCTGTGCAAGTTTTTAGGTTGCAACAGAAGAAATTCTGAATAGAGATAAAGTTTTTTCACAATTCAGTCATCTAGCTGCCTACTGCTTTCCCACTAGTAGGGGAGAGGGGACATTCCCTATGAAGGTGATGAGGCACTGGCACAGATTGCCCGGAGAAGTGGAAAATGCTCCACCCCTGGCAGTGCTCAAGGCCAGGTTGGACTGGGCTTGGAGCAACCTGATCTAGTGGAAGGTGTCCCTGTCCATGGCAGGGGGGTGGAACTGGATGAGCTTTAAGGTCCATTCCAACCCAAACCATTCTACGATTTTATGTTTAGACTACAGCTGTAAAATCTAGCAACTACTTCTTTGTGTCCCTGGCTCTCCTGCTTTCATCTGCAACCATTTGTTGTTGAAGTTGCAGAGTGGCTTCTGTTTCCTACTGGCTATAGTTGGCTGCCTTCTGAGGATCTTGGTTTATTTAGCCATGTTTTAAGTACCATATTTGGACACTTTTCAGCCTGTTTTGTAGTATGTTGGGTGTCTTTGGTACGGGCTTTGGTTAGCTCTTTGACAGACTACAGATGCTCTGTTCAGCAGTCTGTTATCTAGCCACTTACCAGTCAGGCTTTCAAACTGCAGTCCTTGTTTTGGTTGCGCAGCTGCAGTAATTAAAACTCCATTGTTTCTGCGCTTGCATAGCATTGCTTCAGCCCACAAGTGGGAGTCCCGCAGCAGCCCAAGCACGCTTCTGTCTGCCAGTGCCTCCCTCCCACAATTTGAGGAGGTGGCAAGCAAGCAAGTCGTGCCTCTTCTGTGGTTCAGGAAGAGTCTTTTCTTCTGCTCTGCTCACTAGGGTAAACTCTGATCTTCAGCCCGGAGTTTTGCAGGAAAAGGCCACCTACCAGACAGAGGAGTCCTCAACCAGTAGTCTTCAGGGAGAGGTGAGAAAGTCTTTTGTGAGGGACAAGGCAATGGGAGTAGGACAGAGATTAATAGAAGACTCAACTCTTTCCCCTCCTGCCCTCATCCTTTACGAGATGGAACTCATCAGTTTCTTTGAAGGAAGCAAGAAAGTACTTATGGGTTTGAATCAAACCAGGAAATGCCTGCTGCAAAGCCATCTTGAACAAAAGTTTGTAGTGGAGGCAGTGCCTTACAGCTTGGATGAGAAGCTGGAAAAGATTCCGACCTCTTATGCCCTAGTCATCCAGAAATACTGCACCCTGAGTCATGTTAAAGGATGGAGCTGTACTGGCAAGCGTCACAGGCCTTTCTTTAACTTCTACTTGGCTGAGTGAAGAGGTATGCAGAGAAGAAATTTGATTAGTTTTATTCAGACAAAAGAATCTTCTTTCTTTTACCTATGTTAATTTCTAGGGTGCGTTTCCTTAAAAGACTTGATATGTGATGGTGTCAATTTGTTGATTTTGCATTGTATGCAGAGTAGTTAATAATTTTAAAGAACCATACCCGGCCATATTGAAGTATCCAGATTCCCTTACAGTTGATGAACCTCTCCTGTACAATGTCCAGTAACATTTGATTCATAAGGGATTTTGTGTGCTTTTTATTTGAAGGTGCCAAAAGAGGGATTTGAATGTCTTGTATGCAGTCAGAAAGGTAACCCAGGGTACACCTGACCATAGAGTGCTTGATAGAGTACTGATGGACACCCCTGCCTGTATACTTGGCTCTCCTACACTTCTTCCTGTACATGTGGAGTTGGCATCCTGGCAGGTGTATAGTTTGTCGCATGCAGCAGAGCAGAACCGATCTTCTTACAGGCCGTAGTGTTTGGTACCAGTCTCTGCTTTGGATGCTGTTTATGAGGTTTGTGTGGGTTTTTTCAGTGGTGACTAATCCTTAATTTGTCATCTTCATTTTAAAAGAGAATACAGGACCATTACGAACTCGCTGAGTCAGTGTCTTACAGTCTCAAGAACAGGCTTTTTTCTCTCTGCCAGCTCTGTTCTGGGAAACTTCTATACCTTATCTTCCAGCAGTGTTTGTAAAGCAGCTATTTGTCCTGCTTTTGTCACCTCAGTTTAGGAGGCTGTTCCATGACCTTACTGCTCTGAGAATTACAAGCCCTCTACAAGCAAAATGTCTTCGTAGTCTTAAATTTCCTTACAGCAGGTCTGTCCATGTTTGTTCTTGTGCCAGGGTTGTCCTACTTGAATACCTTCTCCCTCCCCAGACCAGGTTAGGTAGACATCTCTCTTCCGAGAAGCCCCTATTGCTCTGCTTGTCACAGGGGGCCTTCTTCATGCCAGGAGAGCTGGGCTTTGGCATTGAAGAATATTTCCTCAAACAAGGATACTTTGTGCTATGTGAATTTTATGCCAACAGTTGAAAAGTACCTCAGCTTCCTCTGACCTATGAGAGTTCTCCTCGCAGAATATGTCCTTCTTAAATCCTCCCTGTGGAAATTTTCAGGCTCCTGTTAGCTTTTTGTGTAGCAAAGAAAATCCTCAGGTAGCCCACAAGCCAGCTGTTTCTGAGCTAAAAAGGCTTGAGTGCCATGGATTTGGAGATGTCACAATCAAGCAGTAATTTAAACTACCATCATTTAGTGGTCCTTTTGCGCTGAAGAGACTCTTACCATTGCATTTGCATTATAAGGGCAAATTTCTTCCAGTGAACAAGAAAGATGTTTGGGTTAAAGCATCTGGCAGCCTCATGCTTTTCCACCAATTGTAGCTAATGTCAAATTGAAGATTTGGAGTGTCTAGGCCCTGTATTAATGGCCCTGCCTAATTCTTTACATTCCTTGAGATCTGTTTATGTCTATGGAAGCTAAACAGATTTGATGATGGAAAAGAGTGTATTTAAGCTATGCAGGGAGAGAATAGAAATCCAGACTTCCTAAGCATGTCTTTAGTTACTTGTGCTGAGATCAGCTTTGGGCTGACCTTGTCTAGGAAGTCAATTTAGAAAGAGCAGTTAATTAGTATTCAAGATTTTAGTGACTCTTCTGTCAGCCATCGTGTTTAGGTCATTTCTTTAAACACTTGGATATCATTTTTGTTTTGATTTCCCCCCCAAAAAAAAGAACACAATGCATTTGTGTATAGTGGTTTAAGCAAGAAACTCCCATGGGAAGTTGGACTAATTGTTGACTTCTTATCCTATACAAGTCAGGTTACAGGGTCATAGATTCTGTGGACAGATTCCTCTCCGGCTGAGACACAAACTGACATGCAGTTTAAAAATCAGCTTGAGCCTTTAGCCATATTTAATATTCAGTTGAAATTTGAAGCATGTTTGTGTCTGCCACAATAGCATGACATTAACTGTGACATAAGTGTTATCGGCTCGATAATGTAACAGGGTTTGAGCTCCTTTGCTTTGGATTTCCTTACTGTGTCTATGCTATTGAAAGCCAGGGTACTAAAATCTGCAGCAATGTTGGAAAAGCAGAAAGCACAGGCTAAGAATCATCTTCACCTCAGTAATGGCTCAGCCTGGAGCTGTCTGCCACTGCTCGCTCGCAAGAACTCTTTTGTGTCTGTTTCTAAGACTCTTTCCTGGACTCTTCATAGGAGATGCACTAATCCTTTCAGTAGCAAAGGCAGGGTGATACCTTCTCATGTGTGCAATACAGATATACAGTAGGTATAAGATTTATGTTTAGATACACCAAGGATTGCCAAGATAAATCATTTTGTTAAATTATCTTGGAGGCTTCAATAGGGAGCCCAAATCTTTGCATATCTAGAATGCATGCTTTAAGACCAGGCTTTCTGTGATAAACTCTGTGTTTTTTTATTGCCCCAACTTCCCAAAAAGCCATAGGTAAGACTTACAAACTCTTATTTCTTCTGGATGACAAAGATAAAGTCTTTTAAAGTAAAACCAGCACATTTATCTGTTAATCTTGAATGTTTCCACAGTTTCTTGATTCATTTATCATAAGCCTTGAAAAGCTTCTTCAGAATTATTTTGTCTTTTATGTTTTTTTTTCCTGGTTCATCCAAAGTTACCCAAGTAGTGGCGAACAAGGGCAACATAAACTTAGGGGCGTGAAAGTGTTTGAGTTGCAATGCAATCAGGATGTAGGTAAACACAGGATTAACAGGCCACAGAGTGCATGTCTGATGCTTGTTCAGCATCTGTGATGTGTCTAGGATGGAGGGATTTGAAAAATAGGAAGTATGTGGTTCTAACTTGAAGAGGTTTTGTGTGGGTTCAGGTGGAGGGGGAACTTCTTGCCAGCATGAGTCCATGAGAACAATAACATCCTGGCCCACTGCTAGTGAAACAGCATGCTTGTGTGCATTAGGAAGCTTGTGATGCACATCCCAAACGTGACTGTCGGCAAGGTGCTTGCATTCCCAAGCAAAATCAGAGGAGTGTCCTGCTGTAAGTATGTACTGAAGGAATAAGGTGCAAACTCAATCAGAGAGCTGATTCCATGGGTATTATGAAGCACAAAAGTGTGTGCTTCTGGCATCCCACCACTTGATTGGGGTGTTGTCTTTTTGCCTGCTATTTTCTTTCTCTGTTGTAATTACTGCTGGTTATGTGATCCTGCTTGCTGGCTTTGGTGTCGTGCCCATTTTGTTTGTGCATAGAGTGGTGTATGCAGGCATTCTGGGTGGCTGCTGCCTAAGGAAGCAGCAAAGTTGAGGTATGCACAGCAGTGGGAGGATATGCCAAATGCTGCAAAGCCCCAGGTTTGCTTCTTCTTTTCAAAGCATAAATCCAGGGGTTTGCTGCTCTCTTGCATTCAGGCAAACCACACTTGTGGCTGCTCCCCCATTGGGCCTTCCTTCTGCAGCTTGAAAAAGTGCAGCCAGAAGAGCAAATTTTAGTCACTGCAAATGTTGTATTCAGTAGCAAGTGGAGGCCTGCCAATCCGCAGCCTCAATTCCAGTCTATGTGCCACATGCAGGCAGTGGAGACGAGCTTGCCTTACAAGGGTAAATCTTCTCCGGATAGTTGGGCTGTATAGCATGAATGTGAGTCCTGCTGCTGACCCAATCCGACAGTAACCAGATCAATAACAATGTAATCCTTCTGGCCAGACTTCTTGCAGAGTTGCCTTTTCATTTAATCTGCAGTAATAAAGTCAAGCCTTTGCTTAGGTATTGTTATTAATACTGTTACGAGCAGTAGAAGAGTAGCCTTAAGCAATCCTTTCCTATCTGCATGTCTTGGGACATTATAATCTGAAAGGATGCTGTCATGGCTGATAGCAGTTGTATAAGATGATTATGAAAACAAGTGAGCTTTCAGGCCTGTTTCCAAAAGCCACAGTATCGTGAGCTTTCCACCCAATGCAAAAGAGCTCCAGGAGGTATTTTATTGAAGCATGCAACAGGGAAATCAGCAGAAATTGGTATTTAGTCTGTGAGTGATTGCAGGTAATGACACAGATGGGTTAGTGGTGCAGCTAAACTTACGAAGTAGGAATGAGGAGATCTTGCTTCAGTTTCAGTACTGATACCAGCAGATTGCTTTGTCTGTTTGTCTAAAGCAAATTGCTTTAAGCTCTCAGTCTTGTATCACAGCCTTTTGTACTCCCACCTAGCAGAGCATCAGTGTCCTCGAATTGCCTAGCAGAGTGGTGCTGTGATCCACTCTGAAGTCTTTTTGAATGCTAGTAACACAAGGAGCTATTCAAAGGTGGCTTGTTTTCCTTTTGGAAATAACTCCTGTTGCTGTTTTGGAACATGCTCATACTGAGCACCTTGTACAGCGAAAACCAATTGTATTCTTGAAGTAAATGGGCAGCAAAATGGTTTCCAAGGGAAGATTATAGACTTAGGACTGAGATGTGTCTTCTGTGAAGCTTTGTTTTAATGACAACATACTCCTGTATATAAAACACATACATTGAGGTAAAAGCATTCTCTGGCACCGGCGTCTGAGAGGTTATTGCATGTTCACTGTAACCAGGCAGGTACAACAACACTTTTATTCTGAGTTGGCCTATAAGCAGCTTTGGGATTATATTGCAAAAAGCTCGGCCGTGCCTGGATTTATGCATTTGCGTTAAGCCCCAGCAATTCCAGGAAGTGTCTGAGTTCTTGTGTGACTGGTCACTGGTCTTTCTCCTCACTAAGTACTACATGGAGGAGAGCAAGGCTGCAGTTACAGCTTAAATCATATTAACCAGTAGAGGATTGTCTTCCTCAATACTTTCAGAATTAGTCTGCAGCTTGAGCACACTCTTCTTTTGGCATGCAACACCCAGTTCTTCCAAAACACTGCTTGTTTGAGATCAGACAACTAAATTACCACATCTTCCAAGTGCACAGTCGCCACTGTCCTTGCAGGGCTGTGCTGGAAATGGGAGTCAAGTTCAACAGACAGGGCAGGAGAGGGCAGCTGAGGGTGTGTTTCCAGGCCCTGGGGCTGGGAGGCTCTGTACTGCACTGCGGCACCGCAGGAACTGGGATCCACTTACTTGGACTGCTGAGCTCTTACTTGTGACATGCCTCTGGTTTACAAGGCTCAGCTGCTGAGAGGATGGATATGCTAAGGTGAGCAAAGGATTGAATAAGATAGACATCTTATTCAAAAATAGCCTTTGGCATTCAGTTTTGGTTTGTTGTGGGCCCTGTTTTTACCAGAACTTTAAATGGAATTTGGCGTTTCTTTCCTGGAAAGATCTGTGGATAGAAAGCTTGAAATTTAGCTTCTACCTGTCAGAACAGAGCACTGTTAAAAAATTCCAAGGTAGTTACACATGAGCAGATATGTCTGCATGGGTTAGATCCCTGTAGCCAGGTTGTGACAGGCGCAGCAATGGCTAGTCAACCTGACTGAAACAGTACATTGATGTATCCATGCTTCTCTGGAGCTAGGCCATTGTGAGCTTGCTCACCATTCCTTCTAGTCTTGAATTAAACTTCAAAATCACCTGGTGCTTCCTGATGCATGTGCTGTAAGCTGAAACTCCCTTTTTATTCATAGCTTCATCGCTGACCCTGGCACAGCCTTGCTGCTCTGGTGGACACGAGATAGTAGATGCGATACGACCCAAAAAGTTATTTGGGTGTTTGCTGCCCCCTGGGACTGAGGAGAGCGTGACAATTTTGGTGCACGTGTAACTGAATTCCTAGCTGGTTTTAATTATCAGTGTTGGCCAAGTGCCTTGTCTTGCAGAGGGGCTTCAGGCCCTTGGAGTCCCTCATCTCCACATCACTGCCCAGGCACGGTGCTGCACCAAAGCAAACCCAATGGGTGCATTTTTTGGGAGAGTCAAGTGCAAACTGCAACTTGGCAAGAGCAACTTCTTAATCATGCTACAAGTCATGCTCCAGTATGCACAAACTGTCATCAGGACAGACAGCTGGTGAGCAGCCATGAGTTAATTGGGGTAAGACAGCATTATCCAGGGCTACTGTTCTGTCCTTGTTTGCACAGGTATCACTCAGAGCAAACCTTGCTGGTCCATCTCTTACAAACCAGTGGGAGCAGTAGCTGTGAGTGTTGTTCTGTTCCCTCTGACCTGCTCCCTGTTCCCCTTGGCTGGAGATGAGGCTGAGTGGGAGTATTCTGCTCAGCATGAATTCCTGCCCGAAACATTCCTCCCTCCCTGCTGTGCTCCAGTGACTGCTTGATCTGCTGTGCTGCATCAGATTGCCCTAATCCCCTGCTTCCCATGTTCTCTTCCCTCTGGGGGCTGGGGGAGCCCAGCAGCCTTTGGTGTGAGTGTAGCCCAGCTGCAGCAGGAGTCAAGTAGCAGCATAATCCAGTGCACTAACTCTCCTATGATGGTATTTGACAGAACCCATGTTTTATCTAGAGGAGGAGCTTTAACCAACACAAACAACAATATCTGATCTTGGTTTTGCTGGTGTCTGAGGGCAGTTAAAAGCTAAATGTCACACAAAAGTGTAGGCTGCACTTTTCTAGTGAAAATATGGCACAGTGATTTTGTGGCAGCAGTTCATTAGTTTGGGCAAATGACCCCTTGCTGGGGATGCTTATCAGTGCAACTGCATTTATAGCCAAGCTAACTATGTAGGAAAAAGGGGAAGGAAATACTCTGCCCATTTGCATTAGGGAGAGCAGATTAAGCGGTGTGACTCTTCACAGGTAGGGACCTGGCTCTATGCTTATTTTCCTCATTTTTTTGCTAAACGAAATGCTTAGTGGCAAGAGTGTCTCCTGGAGGTGCCTGAGCTGTGCACAACACGAACTGACAGGTCTCTTTCCAGGTCTGACTGAGGTGCAGTAAATAGGAGAAAATGAGAGACATCCAGGTTCAGCAGAGCTCTCAGGAGCGTGTGGGGAAGTTCAGGTCAAAGTGGATACCCGTGACTGCGCTTTGTGTGCCTGATGCAGACCAAATGATTGCACAGCGAGTAAGAGGACTCCCAAATTCTGGTGCTCGAACATGTTGTGCTTGACTTACAGACCAGGTGTGTAATTGTCTGGCACCTTTCCAAAGAGAAAGCATTGAACTTGTGTGAAGAGATCAGTGCCTATGGGTGCGCAGAAAGGTCGTGCCCTTAATTTAACTGAATTTGACTGAGTTCATAGCAAATATATTTGTATTGCTCAGTCTAGTTTAAAATGCACTACATCAGTCTTCTCTGTAATTTAAGATAAAGCTGACCTGAACTCATAACGTTATCATTCGGATATGCCCAGCTTTAAGTATGAAATGGTGTGTAGGCTGACTTGTTAAGTGTATGTGTAGTTGTTTAAAGGATACGTAGTGTATATTTTTGGGCAGCACAATAAGAACACTGTGGGATGAGTTGGAGAGAATCCAGAAGTAAGTGATAGATTGAATAAATGTGATAGAAAAATGAGGAGCAGCATACTCCTGGGTTTACACTGCAGCTGCGCTGCACAGCACAATGATCTATTCAGCAAATAGTCTGCCCTGCCAGTGTGTTGGGAGATGGATCACAGGTGGAGAAGGGTAGAGGCCGAGTACAGTATTGAAAGTTCCTTCTTAAAAGCAGGAGAGCATTTTCTGTTTGTAGATGTGCCTTGGTGTGGGAAGGAAAATGATGTAATTATAGTGATTTGGAGTAAACGAGTACTGTGTTGTTTCTGCCGCATCACACAGAGGAAAGTGAGAATTTACTTGAGTATGGGTAATAGGCTCTCTGGTGTTGGATGTATGAATTAATAACTGGGGGGGGGGGAGAAAATGTTTTGCATTAAGGGTCCTTTTGGGCAAGGTGGATCTGTTCATGGTACGATATAACCTGCACCCTTCCTCCCCTTTGCTTACTAATATTAGGTGAAACTGCTGCTGCTTTCTAATGGAAGGCAAGGTGGCTGCTGTGAGTTTACTGAGCAGTCCTGCGTGCTTGCTTCTCTCGCTGCTTACTCCTGGTGTGATCTTGCCTTTATGGTGGATTAGGGATAGAGTCTGCTCTGGACTATCTTTGCATATTGTATCATACTGAATTTTGGGTATTGTTGCCTTCTTTACTGTGGAAATACCTGGAATTTTAATGTGAGAATTGTTTCTGACTAAACCTCCTATTTCCAGGTAATTAATTCTGTGGCCATGTTGAAGATGCTGCTTTTGTGCCTGGGTAAATATTCTCATTTTCCTGCAGTTGTATTTCAGTCTTCAAAGGGAGATCTAATTGTACCTTTTTTAAAGAACAAGGTGGATGCTTAGTCGAGGAAGTAGCATCGGTTGTGGTGGGGTTCACACGGTTTCCATTTCCCAAAAGGGAGAACATAACGGTCCAGGGAGGAATCCAGCTTCACGCAAACCAAACTCAGATTTTGCTTGGGATTGACTGATTTTACATGTTCTAGCAGTACCTAGGGCCAGGAAAATAAAGTGTGTTTCATTCTCAGCCATGTCTACAATATTGTCATCGGGTGCATAGAAGCCTTCTCCTCACAATTTCCAGATCAGTTCTTCATCTGTCATCATCTTGGAACTAAGAAAACCTACCAGTTTTTTTCAGCAACTCTTGTCCCTGTTATCAGTCCCATAACCCGTTGCTCAGATGAGTATCATCCTGACAACATGCCGCTTTACCTCCTAAAAGGCTGGATTAAACTGCAGTTGACTAAAAACTGAAGTTGCAGATTAAGTAGTGGAGTCATTGGAACCGTGATGATCCATGACTACAGTATCTTGAGTGCCCAGATGTTCCTGGATTTTGGCTGTCAGTACTCAAGCCCACTCCTAAATGACAACTCTCATACCTTTAGTGATCTCAGCCACTGCAGAATGGGATGAGAAATGATGAATGCAAGTAAAACCTTCACCCATTTTGTCTACAATACTGCTTTCGCTCAGCCACCATCTGGGAAGGCTGACATCAAAGGGCACTATTGCTTTGGACTGGCAGTACTATTTAGAATGTAAGTAGCAATTATAATGCTTTTCTCAATTCCTCAGCTAATACCTTATTTAGTTGTGAATTCATCTTTTCTTTTTTTGTTCCTCCTATCTGTCCCATATTTTCTTTCACCCATGAGAGGGCTTTCTAAGCTTTATCAGGCTGGAAATGCCACGCTGTATTGAAACAAGGCATGCATAGTTGTGCCTGTTTTGATTGTTTCGCTGTTGACATTTCTGAGACCGTGCAATGAAGGAACTACACAGTCTTGTGAAGAGAATGAGCTCAAACCTTTAGGGTTACTCTAAGGTTAGTAATGAAAACTCATACAGCTTAGACAATGTGTCCTGGAATCAACTGGAGACAGTGCTGTGTACAGAGCAGTTATACCTGAGAGCAACAATTTCCAATTCAAACAAGCTTAGGCTGTGTTTACAGTGAAGGGATACTGGAGTCAAGGGGATTGTTTAAGTTCTGATACACTTTGATGACATTTGCCATGTTTCCAGCAGGAGAGATAAGCAGGTGCCAGGAACTGTCTGGAAATGGCAGTTTCCTCAGAATTGCACCTGCTGGGTTCAGAAAGGGACTCGAAGGGAAAAGAAGTCCCATTTGGAGTCTAACCTTTGCATTTGTGTTGTGAAGGAAAGAAGGCAGACAGGAATGTAGTGAACCAGGGTGCCAGGAAACAGGATTTGACAGATATTTATGTACATCGTCTCCATGTATAATGGTTCTGTCAGCTACATGGGAGCCTCTGAGAAGGGGCTGCTCTCTCATGAGGTAGAATTCAGAGCTCTGCAAGGCTGAGGCAGGTGAGGGTGGAGGGATTGCAACAGGGCGATGTGGGTCATTATTTCCCTCACCCTTTGGTTTTGTTCTGGAAGGAGGAAGAGGAGAACAGAAGGTTGACACAGGCTGTTGATACGATCAAAAAGTTAGTTTACGAACATTTGTGGTTTATTTTGAGCTGGTTGGTGAGTAGAAGGGGCACATCTGAATGGCTCAAGAGGTTCCTCTTTGCACTTACCTGCATTGTTCTGTATAGGACTGCAGTTGTTGGCAGTGTTGGCTGTCTCCAGCAAGAGTAAGGGATGAGGTCTGTTAATCATTTTGCTTTTCCAGGCTATCGCAAAGGCACCGCACTGCGGCATCACCCACTGAGTCAGGCTGATGCTGTGTGCTGCAGTTTAGTTGTATGTTCTGGGTGCAGTATGCAAAATAGCAAATGTATGTGTGTAGAGTATCTGTCATTGCTGCACCCATAAAGCCTTGTGGAGTTAGGTCTTTATCAAATGGCTGATAAAGAATTGCAGGTGGTTTGGCTGGTGCTGTTCATTAGAACATTCCAACAGAGTTGCTCTGAAGGCTCTGCCCTTGTTTTAGGCTGCTTTGATTTTGGAGGATACACCACTACTGTCAGGTTTTCAAAGAGTATTTTGACTGCTTCAGCTGTCTCTCTAGAGATGTCCCTTTTCTGAGTATCCCTTAGGTAGAGCTGCATTTGACTGTACACTGTATGTACAGCTCAAAAGAGGGATAGGCTTGCTTTAGGTAATGTGACTTCCGAAAAGGCTTCGCCTTCTTCTGCCTTTCCAAGAGACCCTCTTCAGTTTGGTCACTGCTAAGCAGCAGTGTTCTTTTCTTATTGCTGCCTGTGTTAGTATACTTTTGCTGCTTACCATCTCCAGCTGGGGATGGGTTCAGTGTTTAAATCAGCCTACAAAGCTTCCAAAATACTCTGTCTTGAGTCCAATGATCTGTAAGTGGTACTGTGTCATTTTGAATTCATAGTCCAAAAATGCATCTTGGGCTCATGATTTGCTGAAATGCTGATCTTGCAAATTCTGCTATTCTTTTTTCCTTGTTGAGGCCTGCAGTAAACACCCTAACTAATGAATTTAACTATTCAAGGCACCCTGACCAATGTGACCTTGCCAAAATGCATTCTTGTTTTAAAGGGGTGATTAACTGTGGCTTTGAATTGAATACTTGATATATTCCAAAAGGACGATGTTTTCCTTGGAAGAGTCTTCTTGCTTTAGGGTGAGATTGCATCTGACACATTCAGCTAGAATTTGGACCTGAAGCTGAATGTTGTGAAAACACTCTGAAGTAAGGTACCTTCTCACATCAGTTTCCTAGGAAACATAAAATTGTTGAATGTGAAGTTTCTTTTCCCTATGATATTTGAAAATTTGAGAATTTTCTATCAACAGGTCCAGTATCTTGAGTTTAATTCTTCAAATTTGATTTGCAGTTATATGTCGTATTCGCACCCTTAGATTCCCAGGAAGCAAATACTTCACAGTGGGCAGCTCTGTTCCTGTGATAGTAAGAATGCTATTGAACAAGGCTGTAAGAACATTGCTGTCCATGTACAGGTTCAAATTATTTTGGTGCAGTATCTTTCACATATATCATTGGCAGGGAAGTCTGGAGGTCCTGGGGAATGGAGGGAGTGAGGGCTGACTGGTGTGGCGACTGCTGCTGGAGCTGGTGGAAAGCACACTTCCAGCCATGAATGAGGGCAAGGGACTGTGCCATCCTCTCATCCAGGTCACCTCTGTGCTCCAGCATTTTTCCATCAGTTTGTAGAGCTGGTCTTCAACACAGGTCATAGAGCAGCACTGGATATTAAAACCAGCAAGTCCTGCCCTCTGGCAGCAAAGTTTATGCTCACAGGACTGCAAATATACATTATCTTGGTGAGTATGAAATTTGAGTATGAAATGCTGTTTCTCTCCCCAAGGTCCCTCTAAACTGAGCTCATGTGGCACCCTTCTATTCTGCACCCATCTTCTAGTGGAAATGCTCTTGTGTCTTTGTCTACTTGGATTATGAGAGTGGATTGTGCTTGGTCATATCTCCTGTAGCTTGTTCAGACCTGATTTCCCAATTCTGTTATGAATAACCTCAAATAAGAGTCGCTCTGACTAACTCAGAGCCTGGTTTTTGCATCCTTTCTTTGTGTACTGTGGTGTTACTCAGATGTGTCTGCTGTGAAGAGCCAGATCCCTTAGCTATTGTGGCAGTTGTAGTTACATAATATTAATCCTTGATTTCCTGTTTTTCCTTCAGAAATATTTGGTAGCTTGATCTCAGGGATTTTCTTAGAACTCAGATTAAAATATAGATAGGGACAGAGGGATTTCCTAAAGGTAAAGCAGTTTTACCAGTATTTTTAATGAAAAGACTGTAGCCCCAGCAGAAAACCAGAAAAGCCACTGTGTGTTACACAAAGGCTGGTCATTCAAAATAATGTCAACAAAACAGTCTGGCTGCCCCTTGAGACTTACACTTGATAATGCGCAAAAGCAATTGAAAGTCTTCTCCTGACATTCATTTTTAATTACTTCTGTGGTACAAGGTCATAGATCTAAGCCGCTTGTCAGCCTGGATCGCTTCACAAAGATAAAAACTAGATTGATAGCATTGAGCAGAATTCTGGGGAAAAAACCAAAGGTCACATTTTTCAAATACAAGTGTTCGAAGTTAGCCCCTTAAATCCATCTTCAGACACGTATATAAGCAGCCTGCCTTTCAGAAGGGCCAAGCAGTGGCTCTTTGTGCTGACTGCTGGAAACGGTATGCACTCCGTGCATGTGCATTGTTCACCGTATTGGGTAGTGATAGACGCACGTTTGTTTCAAGTTCGGATGTCAAATGGTTTTGTCTTAACCAAAGGTGGCTGCGTTGCCAAAGGGTTTAAATTATTATCAAGGCAGTTCTTCATTCTTAATCACTGAAGTTATATTATAACTCTGTTATAAGAAAGACCCATGGTTTTGTTTCACTTTGGGTTTTTCCTGCTCCAGGTTTGACTGTCATGAAAATAGCAAAGGAAGTTGATATTTCCATGCAAAGTTGACATGACAGAGTGCAACATTTTAGGCTTTTGTGATGTGAATTGGTTTAGTTCCTAGTGACAATTCTTCATAAAAACTACCTTAATCATTCTTTACAGCATGGTCTTTTCCAGGCCAGTAGTTAAACTTAGCGTGCAGTGGTATTTTCTTGTTCCTACACTGTGACTTAAGGCTGAAGAAAACTATATGCTTTTTGGCAACAGAATCTTTAGCAAAGACATAGCTTCCAATCTCTTGGTCTTTTGAGGGTATACTTACATGTAAAGGCATAATAAAAGCACTGAATCTTTGGAAGTGTAAACCAACCAGGATTACCTTCAGCATGTGTACATTCTTTCCGTGTTTAATAAAGTAACAGGTACAAGAAAGAAGTTACTGTAAGAACCTGATAGCTTAGGTTTCTAACATTCTCCTGTGAGTGGTCTTAGGAAGTGGTTTTAGAGGTGAAGCAAACATCACAGCTAAATCAATATAATTAAAACAGACAAGGGCAGCATTTGGGGGATAACAGCCCTTGCATTAAGAGAACTCCAATTAAGTCCCTGGAAAGTAGCCGCAGAGGTAGGAGGAATAACAATTCCTGAGACAATGTGGGGGAGCGTTTTCTGCTCAGGGCCTTCATTTGAGGATTGTTGATGAAGCTTTGGTTATGTCCAAATTGTTTGAGCTGTTTTTCCTTGCTTTCTGGAGGAGGAAAAAAAAGATTTAAACACAGAGTTAGTGTATGTTTGTGTAGGAGCCACGGCTTTGGTTCACGTGAACTCAGATTAAGTAATGGCAGAGTAAGATAGGGTGGCTCCTTCGTTTGCATTTTCCCACAGGCAAGTTTCATATACTGGTGCAAGCAAAAGATGAGAGAAGCCCTAAAGTGACCTTTAGGACGCCACATGTAACCATGCACTGAAGTAGTGGCAGGTGTTGAGATGATATAGGGGAATTTGTGGGCATAAAGAAAATGACATGTCTTTTCTGCCAGATTTTCCAACTTGTGGGATGTGCCTAAAAGGTCCTGAAAAGCAGAAAGCAGAGTTTCTCCTACAAATAAATAAATTAATAGCCTAAAAGTCTTATTGATGAAGTCCTTTCAAGTTCATAATTGTCAGGCTTGTGAGCTGCACTAACACTCTTTGATGTTGCTTTTACCTCCTACATTTGCTGAAGGTAGGTGCTGTCCACCATAAGTAACTATTTCCGGGCCCATTTTCTTGAATTTCCTCCATTGTTATACTTTTGAGGTAAGAATAGGTTGATTTGGCAACAGACAGAGTATTTTCATCTTTGAGGTGAGCTGAAAGCTCCTCTGAGGATGCTGCTGAGCTGAATTGACTCCAGTCATGCTCCACTAGACAGTGTCAGGGATGTTATTTCCCAACCAGCAGCCTGTCAGTATTTTAGGAAGCAGTTTATTTTGATGAAAGGGCAGCTTTGTTGTTGTTGTTGTTGTTGTTTTTCACTTCAGGGGAGGGGAGTTTGATCTGTGTTTGATATTTACTTCAAGCAGCAGGCTAAGCAGCAGGGTTAAGCGGGCAGGTAAAAATTCAGCCTGAGTCTGGAATGTCAGTGCTTGTTGCCTCTTAGAAACAAGAAATGCAACCATTTTAGTCTTACACAGAGGAAACTTGAAAAATCGATGGATGGTTTCATCCAGGTTGGAGCAACCTGGTCTAGTGGAGGATGTCCCTGCCCATGGTGGGGGAATGGAGCTGAATGAGCTTTAAGGTCCCTTCCAAACCAAACCATTCTAGAAGTTTGTGATCTACCACCACTCCTCATCACCACTCCTTGAAATAGCAGCTGTGTCAATGAATAAGATCTGTTTGGGAGCGAATGACACACCAGCTATTCCAACCAGTACGTTTTACCAAAGGTATGGTAAAGAATATGCCTGGATACTAGAAGGGATTTGTTTGCTAGCTTTGATTGCTATGATTGATTTAATGTTTACATTGTGATAAGGCTTAAAGGGCTGAGCTAGAATTGGCCTCATCATGTTCAACGTCGTCCAGACATAAAGTAAATAGCATTTCCAACAACGTAAATCTGAAAAATGAGAGCAAACACGTCAGTATGGATGAGTAATCAGACCTGAGCAAATAAACAAGAAATACACGGTGTAGGAGGACATGCCTGCTTTTTTTCAAGTCAGTAGCTGTGGTGGGAACATAGCCAGTGAATTAATAGTTTGTGTGCAGTACAACAGAGGGGCTTTACAACAAATGATCAGGCTTAGAATCAAGAAAGTACATTTATGTGATTTCCTATCTGGTTTTCCTATCGTTTCCACTCCTCCGAATCTGGCGAAACTGCTCCTTCTCTCCCACTCATAGCATCACTCAACAAGCAAGGAAGGGACTGGGGGCAGCTCTCTGCCGCATGTCTGCCAAGGCAAAGCAGGCCAAGCTGCAAGTGCGTAGCAAGTGGTAACGTAGGAGTCGGAGCTGCAGAGCCATTCGTAATCTGCATCTCTCTTCCCCGTAATTATCTCCACTACCCAAGAGAGCTGAGAACTCCCTTAAGCCTCCCTTGCAAGTAATTTAGATTCTAATAGGGATTCAGAACTCCTGAAACCTGAGTGGGTGGCTCAGTGCATTATTGCTGATGAATGTTACCCTGGGTGATGTGCCCAGCAGACCCACAGAGGACCGGCGATCAGGCTTCCATCCAAGAACTGTGTCCTTTTTGTTTTCGAGCATGGATTTGCTCTTTGCCTCAGCTAATTAGGAACTGGTTTCATTCACAACAGCAATTCCATTTGTGGCATTATACCAAAATGTTAATTGGATCTTGTTATGTTGAGTCCTTTCCCTTTTTAATGTTTCTTTAAAATGGAAGTGACAAAGCTTGCTTTCTGCACCTAAATATTTCCTGCCTCTCCTTCCCAATCTATGTTTTTCCCTCAAAGATTCACTGAATGCAGTTTCATTACCTGCTCAGAAATGTCATCGTGAAGACCACGGTTTTATGAAGTGTGGTTTTGCAGGCCCATGTCCCTAGTTGTGTGGGGTTTTTTAGTGGTTGTTGTTGCATTTTGGGGGGTTTGGTTGGTTGGGATTTTTTAATGGTTTTTTGTTTGTTTCCGTCCCCCTCTTCCCCATGGTGAAGCTCATAATAACTGGTCATTGTTCCCTTGTTGCTAATTCTCTCCCAGACTTCCCTCTTCCTGTTAAACTGGCCCACAACCATACACAACTATAAGCAGAATGATGTGAGAGGGTCCATCAGCACAGTAAAGAGCTGGAGAATTGCACTGCTGGGGCAGAAGTGGGATGACATCACTTTGATGGATTTTACTGTGGCAGCTGCATAGGGACCTCTGTATATCAAGCAGCTGATAAATGAAGCACATAATTCAGGACAGGGCTGATGGAAGCTGCAGCACTACTATGGCCACTATTTCTAAGGGAGGTGAGGGTTTAGCAGTTCAGAATGGGCAAAGAGGTGGGTGAAGGGGCTCTTTTCACCTGAGCAATGAAGTCTGGGTTTGATTTCTCCACCCCATGCACCCCTTTTGTTGGTTTATCATCTTAAATCTCTTGAACTGCTCCCTTCAGCAGCTGCAGCACTTTCCTGTGGGCACTGCACACAACCACAGCAGTCTCTGCTCTGCGAGGCAGAGGGAATGATGTTGTTAGCTCTGAATTAATTTGCTCTGTGAGTGTAAATCAGGCTTCCACTGTTGTTTCACTGAACTATTTTAAATGTCAGTGCTGCAGAGGCAAACTACATGTGTGGATGTGGTACTGAAAAAGCATACTGAAAGGAAGGTACGTCAAATACATGAAAGCTATTCCCTTTCTCATTAATATAATGTGCTTTTTAATAAACGATGGATGCTCTTGACTTTGGAAGCTGTCTGTAATCATCATGGGTTTCTGTCCCATCTTATCCCTAAAATCTGTAAGCTGCGAGTGAGGTGGAAACAGGTAATCAAGATTTTGGGGTAATTGCCTCCAGCCCCCTTTCTGTCAGTCCTGGATCATAGTTCAGGCTTCTGACCTGGGTGTGCAGCTGAAGCTCCTCACCAACAGGGACCTGCTGGGGTTTATTCCAGCTTGAGACCTAAGTCTATGCAACTTTGAGAGATCTCTGTTAAGAGGCTGTGTTAGATCTGGGCTATGGTGCCTGTTCTAGCAATTTCTTCTGTGATTCTCCAGTGAGAGGGTGGGATTTATTTATTCATGGTGGTGGTTGTATTTTATTTTCAGCCACAAGAACTTGTGTTCGTTAATTCCTGGCACTTGGAATGTATGAAGCAGGTCCATCCTTTTAGAGGAGAGGAGCTCAGACATGTTGAACAGTGTCACCTGTACTAGGTGACACCGGTCTTAACTGAACTCTGGACTATGGTTAATACTTGTGTTCAGTCTGTGGCCTTCAATCACAGCCAATCCCAAATTCTTTTGGTTTCCTGCTGGCTAGATGAACAACACAAGGCTTCCCTCATTTTTCCCTCCCTACCATCTTCTGTTGGTTACGAAGATCAAGCCTGTGCCAGTGTAGCCTAGCTGCTTTGTTTTTCCAGTGTCGCATAGGCTTGCTTGTGGCTCCCAAGAGTACAGCAGCTGCCTCTATGCATCTCATATTATCCAGTTACTTATAAGCAGGATGTAGCTGGTGGGCTCGCAGGGCTGTGAGTTGTCCTGGTGCGCGCTGCGGCCGTTGCATGGCTTGTGTCTCACTGCAGGCACAGAGTGCTCTTCTGTGTGAGAGCGCAGAGCTGACAACACCTCCAGTGGCTTTCTGATGAGATGGAGAGCTCTGTAACTGTGTGACAAGTACCTCTCAGGGTTGCTTGGCGTCAGCCTTTTGCATTGCCTCTTCAGCAAGGTGGGGGTACAAGCAGAACCAAGCCAGGACCCTCCCAGTGCTGACTGTTTATGCCTACATCCCAAAGCCTGTAGGAAGGTGTAAGGGTGAACCCATGTATCTTCCTCTTCTGGACCATTTTGATCAAGCTTTATTTGATTCTTATAGGCTTTTTTCCTCTTGGTTTTGTGATTGTCCTTGAGTGTAGCCTCAGTGCTGTCTGCTCAGGCACTTGAATGCAGACCTCTTAATGCCAGTCACTGATTTCAGGGCCATGTTTTTGTATGACTTTTGCTGCTTCATATCCTCCAAGTATCTCTTCATAGACTCAGGCTCTGGACACCTTATTCTTTATTCAAATGCATTAAAAAAGGGGTTGTGTGACATTCTTCTATGAGCTCCTATTGCTGGAATTATCCATCTGCTTTTGTACTTTATGGCACAAATCATGAGCTCAGGGTTGGAGGAAAAACAGCGTAAAGCAGAGCTGTAATACTTGCGTGGAAGGTCGTAGTGCTAAATTCTGGTAACAAAACCCCTCACTGTATTCCTGTGTATAGGGTTTGTTGCCACATTTAATGGCAACATCAGGGCACCTGTATCAAATATGGAGAAATCTGCTGGAGTAAACTGAATGCTTGGTGTTGCTTCCTGGCAGAATTGGGGCTGCCTGATTGCCAGGGACAGGTCAGGTCAGGGGTTTCAGAGAGGCATGGAGAGGGCAGCTGTGACCATACCAGTGGAGTTCAGTGTTAAATGCAGACGAGTATTGCGGAGGGGGGCAGGAATGAGGCATCAGTCAGCTACTATGCAGCATAGTAGTTGCCTCTCTCACTAGTACTGTGCTCTTGAGGAAGGTGGTAGACTTTCTCAGCAACCTCTGCTAACTTGCCTTTAAAGGTTTTTGTATAGAGCTTGCTTCTTCTCTAGTTGACCTAGTTTATGTTGTGCAGGTTGACTCACTATCTACATAAAAAGCCTTCATTCTCCTACTTTCTTGATGGATTTCTAGTGCAGTGGGTCACCACTCCAGGCTATTTATTTATTTATTTGTAAGAATATCTCATGTAAGCTGCATCAGAGCACATTCTTATTTTTTATTAGTCTTATTCTTCCCTGGAACATTAGTTGGTTTGCTAAAACATGTAATGGCCATCTTGGGCCATTCTTCGTCAGGGATTGAGAACTTGTGTGTGACTATAAGCTGTGTTTTTTGGTGAAATATGTCCATAAGAACTCTTGTGCCAAAAAAACGAATCCCAGATGCAGTAGCAGGTTTGGAGACTGCAGAAAATTGATGAGCTTGGTAAGATCAGAGAAGAAAAACAGATCTCTAGTAAAAGCAAACACAGCTTTCAAGGCACTTAGCAGACATATAGAGCATTTTAAGTAATACAGATAAATATCTCCCTGGAGCTTTTGCTTTTTCATCTAAGCACGCATGAGAGAACAAATAGGAAAATGGGAGGGAAACAAAAGCTTTAAAAATGTCAATAATTTTTCAAGCTGAAAATTACTTTTAGCAATGAAAATAGAAGCTGCATCAGGTGAAAGCAATGGAACTGCATAAAATAAGGGGAAAGACTGAGATCAGAGGGATGCAAAGAAAGTTTTGACTTATGTGATTAACTCCCTTCTTCTAAATGATTTAATTTGATTTGTTCTTAAAGAGCATTTTGTTTATGTTGCTGTACTAATACACTGGAAGTTGATTGTTATTATCAGGAAATGTTTTTCAGTGTTTGAGCAAGAAGTGATACTTTGATGCTTGTAAGATTATTTATTATCTTTTTTTATGAGCAAACCACAGTAATTCTGCATAAAATGATAATATTGGGGGCATTTCAGCTGCTTTTGAGTTTTATATGAATGGGCTAGGTCTTAGCCCTAGAACAGCTTTATATGATAGAGAACTTTTGATAGAGAACTTCTGTATAATGATATGCTAGAGCAAAGCTATGAGGCTGCCTGATATTTTGTGAAATGTCACTTAAAGTTGGGTAGTTGGGTAGCTACACACTTCCAGAGAAGATTCTGCTTTAATCAGAAGCTCATACACACCTCCATGTCATGAACTGCCTTCAATATAGAGTTCCAAATTTAGGCAATGACTATGTCTTTTTGCTACATTATGTGTATCTTTTCAATTCAAAGCATAAACAGTCAAGTATTTAGTTCAAAAATAGCTTGTTCTCCAGTTATTTTGATGTCAAGTTATTGCACTGAACTGGGAGCTGCAGCACTGACTTGACATCCCACCATAACTAATGAAAGTAATCAAGTGATGCAGCCTTGATAAAGCATCACATGTAATAAAAGCATTGATGGGGACAATCTTTGCAGGTTTTGCTGTGTTACGGGGGAGCTTTGCTCTCATTAATAATAAGCTATTAAAATAATGAACCCATAGGCACTTTTTCTTGCCATGTTGATGCAGTTAGGTTCATAAGATGCACTTACATTATGAAGTGAAATGAGGGCTTAAAAACAGGCCTGTGTATCCCCAGCCCCTGCCTGGTACTCTGCCTTTCCAGGTTGTTAACAAGTGCAGGTTCGAAGTGTCCCTGTTCTGCAGACAGTTTGAGCGTGAGATCAGGTGTAACTTGGACAGCCAAGACTCACCAGGAGAGCTGATAGCAATATCTGTTTTCATTTGGTTCTACTGTAACCGTGTTGTCTGTTAAGCTAAAACTACAGGCTATATCCCACGTTCTTCTCTGCATCTGATAGAACAGTGATTCTCCCCCTCTTCTGTACTCTGGTGAGACCCCCCCCTCAGTCCTGCTCTGGGACAGCAACACAAGAGGGACGTGGAGCTGTTGGAGTGAGTCCAGAGGAGGCCACGGAGATGATGCAGGGCTGGAGCAGCTCTGCTCTGGAGCCAGGCTGAGAGAGCGGGGCTGGGTCAGCCTGGAGAAGAGAAGGCTCCTGAAGGGGAGACCTGAGAGCAGCTCCAGTGCCTAAAGGGGCTGCAGGAAACCTGGAGAGGGGCTTTGGACAAGGGCCTGCAGGGACAGGACAAGGGGAATGGCTGACAGAGGGGGGGGTTAGATTAGGTATAAGGAAGGAATTCTTTGCTGTGAAGGTGGTGAGGCCCCAGCACAGGTTGCCCAGAGAAGTGGTATTTGCTGTAACTTGAGGAGAGCTTAGGAAAAGGTTCATGCCTGTGAAAACGGATAAAGTGACATTTTCTTTTGTGTAAGGAGTAGAAATGCTGGATTTTTATTTCTCTAAGGCTTATGCTTGTTGAAAGCTCAGTGCTTGCTCTAAGTACCAGCAGCTAACCTTCATTATCTGTAGCTTATTCCCAGCTGTGTTAAGCAGTAAAGCCCTCCTGTGGTAATAATGGATACTTCTGTAGCAAACACCGTTTTAGAGACAAAAAGGGTTTAAGTTCTATAAATGTGTGGACAAAGAGGAGGGTGAATGTTTTTCCCCAAGGCTGAGAGTTTCCTTGGTCTGATAGGATTTGGTAAATCAGAAACATCAGGGTATGAATTGGCAGACATGAGCTTGTCACCTGGTCAGGTTTCCTGTGAATATGGCAATGTCATCATGAAGTCACACTGGTGTCCTCTTTGCCCTGCACCTCTTTTTCAGTGCCTGTTTTCTTATTCTTGAGCTTTTCTTTGCAACATGCATTTTTATTAAAGAATCAGTTTCCAGTCTAGAAAAAGACACACTCATTTATGGTAACAGAACATGAATGGAGCAAAATTCTCTGAACAATGGGCATGCACCAGGCTAGAATTGTGCCCTGAAATTGCTTAAATAGTTTCCTTGTTCTTTTTTTACCTTTATGCTGTTACAATGTCTGCCAAGGGCATATAATTGAGATATATATATATTGATCGTAGCAGTGCTGCTGCTGATCCTGTGGTCTATACTAATTTGTTCTTTTTGTTGTTGCAGTGATCACTGATGGGGCACTGGATAAGACAGCTCTAACAGATGATGTGGGAAGTGAGGAGGACCTGTATGAGGATTTCCGGAGCTCCAACCACCGCTATGGTCACCCTGGGGGAGGCGGAGAGCAGCTTGCCATCAATGAGGTACTGAGCTGGTTGGTTTCTGACAGGTTGGAGAAGGAAAGATGCTGGTTCTTGCTGTGAAATGTAAGAGAGATCAACAACCAAACTGATGATAATGGCAATTTGGATGGGGCTTCAAATGTCATTTACTGGGGGTACCACTTACAGCTGGGTAATGATAGGGTCTGGGCCTTCTGTCAGGGTTCTGTCCTTGACAGTGGAGAACAATGGTGCAAGGAAATGCAGAGCCACCAGTGTTGGGCAGGTAACTCTCCTTTTAAGTGTTTTTGGAAGGGAAATTTAAACCCATCAGCTAGCAGCCTGGCCAGGTCTGTTGTGAGACTTGAAATGTAGCTTGCTGAAGGCACAAAGGAAATGCTGAGAAAGGGAATAAAATAATACTGGTCTATATACTTCCTTATTGGGAGATGTGAAGGGTGCAAAGCTTCACATAGGCTTGGTCTTCACTACTTCTTCCTGTACCCCAGTAAATTCACTCTGGGGATGTGAAAGGCATTCCTTTTTAGTCAGTGCTTTTAGCTGTTTTCTTTGATATGTTGACACCGATTAGCTTGATATCAGCCATTTAAAAACATACAACTTCCTTTAACTGATGCAATGATCAACATACAGACAAGATTTAAAATGTTTTACTGCAAAAATATGGTTTTGTCTAATGCATGACATGCATGACCTTCACAAGATGAGAAGGCAAGGGTAAAAGATGTATTATGTTTTCTTGTGGCTAAGCTGTAACTGAAACTGTTGACTGAGGCTCTATGCCTGTGTGTTTGATATATACAAGGATGGTACCTTTGGGGTCTGCAAAGGCTGCACAGTGAGAATAACAGCTTTTGACAAACAACAATCGCAAATGCTCTTCTAGCAGTTTTCCTGCTCCTACTGCTCAGAATCCCGAAGTACGTCCTTGGGTGCCTGGGGTAAGGAAGAGACTTGCTTTATTTTGTTCTGTGTTTTTACATCCAGGGGTTATCAAACCATGGCCAGAGCTTTTTTAACCTTGGCTGTTCCGGGCTGTTGTCACTGGCAAGCAAACTTTAGTAGAACACCAGAAAACCTTGAGTTGCATTCTCCCACGTTTGCCTGGTGTGTTTATAAGGAAGTCTTGGTCACCACTACGGGAGTCAGTCCCATAGTGTGCACTGAGACTGTAAGAGGGGGGGGTTTCTTCCCTCCCTTTCTGGTGCTTGCCTTTGTAACTTTCTTAGAATATCTCTGATGTGAACTTCTGAATCTGTGAGGCAGGAATTTTAGGTGAAAAGACATCTGAAGTGTTGGAATTGAAATATCTCCAATATCTTGCAGTCAGACAGGTTTATCTCCATCTTCCCTGCTGGACCCAAAGCCTGGGTATCAATTAGCCTTTGCTGTTTTCCATAGTAGTGCTAGGAGTAATGTAGGGTGAAGATATCAGTGTCCAATCATTTGGTCTCATTTGGTCTCATTAGTCTTGTCTTTGTCTTCTTGTATTCAAAATTGCATTTTATTAGTCATGGATAAGGAAACTATGGTAACTGCATTATTCTCTGTCTTCTTGGAAGAAGCGGCTTTCAAGTAAACAGAGAAGAAGGTTGAAATACATTTTTAAGGCATTTGGCAGGCCAAGTGTTGCATTAAAAAGCAAAACAGGCAACCACTGAGTTCTCTCTCATTTTGGATCAAGAGAAAATGCTTATGAAATGAAAAAGAAACCTTTCATAAAACTTCAAAAGAAAAAATTGCTGGCAAGAAAACTAGAGGGGTAAAAGAAAGCTGGGAAGGTTGTATAAAGCCCACCTAAGAAGATCAGCACAAGAGCATGTAAGAGCCAAGGAAAGTCAATCAAAAAGCAATAATAAGGGTTTGGGATGAGAAAAGAGGCAAGGAAGTAATTTTCTTGGGGTATCTGACATTCTTTCAAATATGTTCTTTCTGCTTGTGAAAAGAGATTTGCTGTTTAGATTGGACTTGGAGTTTGCTTTATGCTTGTTCCAGATGAAGACCCCAGCTTTGTGTCTTTTTCCTTCCACAGTCTAACTGGGTAAAATGTGGTGAGAGAAAAATGTGTATTGTGGAAGCATTGTGGGTCTTTCCTGTCAGTGCAGAAACATTACATACAGGACAAACATAGCTTCAAGCTTTATGAAATGTGTTCTATGGAGACTGAAGTTGAGAACATGAGATATTAAGCATACAAAAATCCTGCCTGCCCAATGCTTGAGTGATAATGAGGAAAAACTATGGTGCTTATAAAGTAATTGGCCTGGACAAGTAGGCTTAGGCCTGTTTGTTTGGAAACATCTGATGTGGACAAAGGGTTTGTTCTGTCCTGCCGAGTGAAGGGCCCATATAGTTCTGTGCTTTGAAAGAAATGCTACTGCAGTTCAGCATGTGGAGTGCTTAGCCCCTTGCAGCCCAACATGTACAGTACTGTCTTAAGAAAGCAAAGCAGTAAATGTTTCAGAAATAACTGCCAGACTCTTTTTTTTTCCTTATCTCTTATGGTTCTGTGTTTGTTAAGTTTGGAATTTGGTATGTGAACTCTTGTTCCTTGAGGAAGGGCACGACTTCATTGGCTTTCGCAGGACAGGGTTTTGTATAAGATATGTAACACTACTGTCTTATGTTTTAAATTGCCAATATCATAGTATGTTACAGATGTTTGTGCTAACCAGCATTGTTAAAAAGATGCAATTAAGCTAATTGGTCCCAGCATATATGTTTCTGATTGAACAAAGTAATTCAAGTAGAAACATCTTTTAAACTGACAGAGAGGAGATTTAGATTAGGTATTAGGAAGAAGTTTATCCTTGTGAGGGTGCTGAGGCCCTGGCACAGGGGTGCCCAGAGAAACTGTGGCTGCCCCATCCCTGGCAGTGTTCAAGGCCAAGCTGGACGGGGCTTGGAGCAACCTGCTCGAGTGGAAGGTGTCCCTGTCTGTGAGAAGGGATGGAACTGGGTGAGCTTTATGGTGCCTTCCAAAACAAACCATTTTGTGATTCCATGCTCAGGAAGTGGCACAAACATCTGTCACATGCCAAAGGCAGCAGATCATGCAGCAGTCCTCTCTTTGTCTTGCTGAGCAGTGTGTAACTGTGGCTGTTGAGTCTCTGAAGTCTTTGATCACTGAGAAGTTGTTGTAGGCTCACTCAGTCCTCCTCCAGGCCGTCTTAAGCAGGAATAATATTCTTCATAGCATTTCTCACATTATCTATCTACATCCTAATTAATAGAAATCTCTTGTGTACTATATGAGGACAAATTTCGAAACACAGAAGAAATGGAAACGTTTTGTGCCACAAAACGTTACCATCTGCTTATGTACAGAATAGGTTGAAAAAGCTGTGTTCACAGCAGCGTTCCAGACTGGAAACAGAATTAGAATTATTTGTCATGCGGAATATATAACTAATCTGGGATAGGAGATTTATTACCACTTTTATATCTTCATATATTGAGTATATTGCTCTCCCAACGAACTGATACTAAATTGAATAGAAACCAGCTAACAAATACCGCCCTCCTCCTTGGGGTTTTTCTTTTTTGTTGTTTCCAGAAGGTTTAATGCCTTATTTTCTGTCTTCAGTATTTCTGCAAACAGGGTTGACAACTGTAGTCCAGAGCAGCAATTATGATTTATTTGCAGACTTACAATACAAAGCCCAGTGCTGCCAAGGACAAGAAATAGTGTTCCCCAAAGGATATAAATCTTTACCGGATCCTCGTTTTTGTTCCCAAGTGCTTGCGTAACTCTGTACAGGGCTCAGATATGAATGTTAAGAATATGGAGTCAGAATTGTAACTTCTTTTATCTCCTGATGGATTTAGTTTTTACGGTTCTCGGGTCTGCAAACTTCTGAGGTTGTTTCAGAGGGCTTTTTTCAATGGATTCAAAGCAAATCCACATATTCAAATACTACATAGCAATTAAGACCATCAAATATGAGGATCAGGAGATAAGTGGTCCCAGGGGTCAGCAGAGCCATATTTCTGCTTTCTACCATCGGCAGCCATGGCTGCTATGAGCTGCTTCATCTGTCCTTGCCAGTGTTAGGGCTTGGTCATCCCCTTCTCAAAGGATCCTCTGCCAGCAGGCTGGAGATGAAGAGTGGGTGATGGAAGCCAGGGTGGCTCACTGTGCACTGTGGATTATCCTCACCTGAGGAAAGACAAGGGCCTGTAGTGACAGGACAAGGGGGGATGGTTTTTAAACTGACAGAGAGGAGACTGAGATTAGACGTTAGGAAGAAAGGTGACATTCAGGATGAGAATGGTGAGGCGCTGGCACAGGGTGCCCAGAGCAGCTGTGGCTGCCCCATCCCTGGCAGTGTTCAGGGCCAGGCTGGATGGGGCTTGGAGCAACCTGCTCTAGTGGAAGGTGTCCCTGCCCATGGCAGGGGTTGGAACTGGGTGAGCTTTAAGGTCCTTTCCAGCCCATGCTTTCTCTAAATAGCCTTAATAATGTAATACTCATCAGGAACAAATAAGAAAACCTAGGCTTGTCTTAGTTCTTGGGGGAGAAATAGCACATGGGGTCCATCACAGTTTTAACTCCTGAACAAAAACTGTGAGGTGATAAAGTGGAAGGAGCCCTGCACACATATAAAGGAGTGTCTGGGTCATGGGGTCAGTCTCTGAATGGACCTTACTCCACCTTCTGGGAGCCAGACTGAAGCAGCAGAATAGGAGAGGTAGCCTCTGTGTTTCTCCTCCCTGTAGCCATGTGTGTATCCCCATACACATACTGACATGTTTAAGGAGGGGAGGGTACTGCCCAAACTCTCATCTGTGGCTGTAAACCAGACTTAAATTCAGCACTCAAAGGAAATAACTGGAGGCAGCATGATGGCTCTGGAGTTCTTACATCAGCCCTGGCAGCTGTTAAATTGTAAAGACTCTAACAGCTCCTGTTAGCACTTGTTAATGACAGCTTGTGACTATTAGGGCACTCTTTAATAGTATCTGTTGTTTGTAGGCATTAAATGTTTTCCAGTTACTAAGGCACGGAGGGAGGCTTGGCTCTACAAATAGTTTTCCCCTTGGATTAAAAATGATCCAACAGGGCTTAACACCTGAAGCTACCTGTGCCAAATCACTTCAAAGCCCACCTGTATTTTATCCAGTCTGTCTGTGGGTTCCTAGAACTGTCCGATGCTCCCCACCACCTAAAGAAAACACAGCATGTCTACTGATGATACTGATCACAAGAGGTGGCTGTTTCTTTGTGCTGAAGGCTGCAAGCACCTTCCAATGCTTTGGCATCCAGTTAAGAGATCTTTTAATCCACACCAGTGGCATTGTATCCTGTTGAGCTAAGGGTTGCATTGCAGAAGGTCTTGGCTTCCTGCCTGCCACTTGTGGCATGAGGACCGTTTACCAAGGCGCCAGTGAGATTGTCAAAGCCTTTCTCTGCTGCACTAGACTTAGTGTGGCAGGCTGGCACCAACCCTCTGAGGTCCTGATGGTCTGTACCTGCTGAGACCTCTCATGCCCCCAATTACAGGCTTTCTAACCTGTCATCCTTCAGCCAGTGCTGCCTGCAGGACCTGACTGTGGCACACACATCCTTGACCAGGCCCTGTGCAATGACAATCAAGGATGTGTCTAGGTGAAAATGAATGTTTTCACCATTTGTGTATAAAGTGGAAGCCTTCCTTTCAAACCTGCCCTCTGTCTGATACAGAGAAGGACCTTGGCCTTGTTGTATTTCACTAGCTATTCTTGGGAGCTCCTTGCTTAGCTTTTGGGGATCCTTGGTTTGCTGCCTAGCTCTCCACAGCTGTTCTATGGGAGGGAGAAATTAGAAGCAGTGCAATATTTGCACCCCTTCTAAGATGTGATTTCAGAAGCATAATAAAGTAAGCTGCAGTTATTCCTGGTTGAAATGGAAGCCTGATGTTGTGCAGAGACTATAGTCTGTTCTGCAGGGTCTTGGCGTTACAATTCACTCTGCCAAAGTCTTTGTTTTAAAAATAGTTCTGGGGATGTCCATGCCCCAGTTCTCAAGTTCAAGAAACACCTGTGATGGAGAACAGCACAATAAACAGGACAAAGATTTGCAGAGAGAAGGGGATATAGAAGGAATGTGTCAGACTAGGAATGCAGGATAAAGGTTAGTGTAGAGGTTAAGTGTTTGCATAGAAACAGAGGAGTGAGTATATCTGGGTTTTATACCATACTCGTACCTCAGGCACCTCTCAGCGTAGTTTTGATATCAGAACATTTCTTGGATTTGTTCTCCTGTTTCCAAATCCTGATTTAGAGCAGCTCCTCTCTGCAGTTTTTTTTTTATCTAATCCCCAGAGAACATTTGAACCCAGTGGTGGAAAACCAAAACCCCTCCTAACTCTTCTGGCCCGTCAGAGAGCACTGCTAATCCCTCAGAAGATCTTGCCTGGTAGCTTCAGCTGTGTGGCCAAGGCTCCAAGTCCTGCACTCAGTAAACTGAGGGCAGAGTTAGCAGCAGGTTCAATCATGTTTTAACGCAGTGAAGGCATTGGCAGATTCCTTGTAGTTTTGTGTTACCACTCTGATAAAAGCAGCAAAACTGTGGGAGCTGTGGAGGGAAGGAAGATCAGTGGGAGCAACCAGGCTGCAGAAGTGCCAGCCCCACTTTTCCTGAGGCTCATGGAAAGATTCCCCCTCACTCTGGGGCTCTTGGGGCCAGCCCTTGCTCAGCACCCTCAGCATGCCCTGGGAGAGCCACTGTTGAAGTGCAGGACAGTCGCATGCCTGCTCCTTGCTACAAAAGGAGGAGCTGCTGCTTGCATTAACCCCACTAATCCCACACTGGAACACAGACGTGTTCTGCAGCCCGGCGCACACAGCAGCCTTTGTCCTCAGGAGTATGGGACTGACTAACACACCTCCCCATGGCACGTAATGCGGCAGACTTGCGTTGAGTTGTGAAGTGTGATGAGGACCTCAGAGGACAGGAGCAGAGCTGTGCTGCTATGCAGCGGTTGAATGTCAAGTTCAGCCTGTTTCTTGCAGTTCTGGGTTGAGGGGTAGGTGCAGTTGTAGGGGATAGTGAACTACAAAGGTGTTGATACGGGTTATTCTTTTCAATCCTACTTCCAGCTGCTTTTATCTGGAATCTTTAGAGAGGATCCTGCTTCTGGCTGTTCCAGTGACTTGCCACTGGCAAGTCTTCATGTCAATAAGTTTTGCGAAAAGAAAGCAGGCTGCTTGAGTTATCCAGTATGGACTGAATATTCAGGGTTTTTTTCGTGTTCCTCTGTCCCTTATGTATGCTTTGCTGGTAAAGCAGAGGAACACCTTGCTCATTTACCCTTGGGGCTATCAGTTTCCTATCCTTGCCTTGCTGATCATTTTGACAGCCACTTACCAAGTTTGCTTCTGAGCTATGTTTTAGATTCAGACTAACTTCTTGGTCAGTGGCACAGGCTCTTGGAGAACAGCCCACTGAGACTTGTTCTTTGGGCTGTGTTGTTCTGCTGCATTTTTTCCAGCCTGCTGGCTCTAAACCAGAGGTATGAGGAAAAGGTGGCCTCGGAAAGGCTGCTTGACTACATAAAATGTCTGCCCTGCTTTTCTGTTGTGCATGACATAAAAATGTCTAGCCTGTTTCCTGTGCATAGTTTTTGTATGTCTTTTACGCTCTCATGGCTTTTCTTATGCACCCATGGAGACTGTTGTTCTCCCCAGCTCTCCTTTGGCTCCTTTAATTGCATCAGAAGACAATGAAGGAGAATCCTCAAATTAACATTATTATGTGGCAGCTTGGTAGAACTTTACAGAGCTGTTACTTGTAAGCATTTTTCCTGTTTTCTACATCCACAAGACTGGTATATTCTGTAAGAGGTGAGGAGACTGAGCAGTAAGAAGTGTCAACACCGCTCTGCAGCTAAAGGAACCCTGTTCTCATGCTGTATAATGTGTGGGCTCAACAGAATGTGCCAGACAGCCCAAAATTGAACGGCTTTCTTGAAAACTCCCGTATGCCCAGAAAGAAAGGAGTCCTATGGTCTAGAAACAAGCAAAAAAAAGTAAGTGCTGTCCCCACCAGCGCCTCTTGAAAACTCTTACAGGGCTTACCTTTTAGTGGCTCTTCAGCTCTGTACGTTATGCATCTTCCTCTCCTCCCTGTTAGTCACCATGTTAATTTTGTCACTCACCTTGCACTGTTATTCATGCCCTTCTCATCCAGACTTCTCACTGCTTCACTGCAGCTTCTTCTGCTCCAGGCCCCACACCTTTATTTGTACCAGTTGCCTCTCTCCTTTCCCTGACTTTCTCAGTGTATTTCTCTGCCTGTTTCTGCCTTATTTCTCCATTCATGCCCACGTAGTGCCCAAATGAAGAGCATTTCTTGTCTTTCTGTTACCTGTGGCTGTCAGATTTTCAGGATATCAAAATTAAGGCATTAAAATAATTTCTAGGACCTCCTGAACGCCACCTCCCTTGGTCACTAAGAATGTTCTTACTACTCTGTCTGCTCCTCAGCTCTGTAAGAGTGTCATCTTCTATTCTGACCCCTTCCCGGTGACTGCGTTCAAGCTGTTAATCTTGCCAGGTCTCTAAGATGCATCATTTCCTTTCCTATCCATCTGTCTTACCATTATATCCTGTTTAGTTTGCCTTAATTTCAGAGCATCGCTAATAGAGTGTCCTTTGTTCTGCCTGTGTCCAGTCTTGTATTGGAAAGATCTATTTTCCTGAGCTATGGCATGGACTGTGCCGCCCTTTCTTTGCTTTTCTCTGCTTGTTCCTTGCTCCACCACATCTATTATAATATGTGTTGTCTTATTTCCCAGACCATTCTTGCATGTATATCCCTTGCCTGTCATCTGTCATTCAGTATTGAGAGAGCATTTTTCACCCTCAGTCAAACCTCATATGCATGTCCAGCACTAGTGACATCCACCATGGAAATGTGTCAGCCTCTGTGTGTGATGCTTGGTGCTCCCATGTCAATAATTCCCAGATACCTCAAACATGTTGCTGGGAGAACTTGATTTTCTAGCTTTAGTAAAGTCTGAAAGAAAAAGACTGGTTGCTAAGCACAATCTGTAGTTTTTGTAGGGTTTCTTTTAAGTCTTTCTCTTTTGTAGTAGGGGGTGGCTCATCTAAATGGCTGCTTTTCTTGTGGCATACCAGTGTGGCCGTGCCTTAATCTATGCACTGCACAAAGAAATTGTCAGGCTAATTTTCTTTCCATTGATAATTATCTCCTGAATCTTAGGACTCGAGAGAGAACAACTTGTAACATTTTGGCAGAATTACATGAGTAAACTCTCCAAGGAAGTACTGTCTGCAAAGGCTGTGTGGGCTTAAACCATGCAGTACTAGCTAGAGAAACATGCAGTGAGAGTAACTGTACTCTAGTGAGAGTGTTCCACGCTGTAAAATTCAGAGCAAATTGTGGGCCTCTGACAGACTGCTTTCTGGTTTAGAAATACATGATCATATGCAGTTTAAGAAGCTGTCCTTTTTCTGATGCATCCTGGCTGTGGCTCAGTAGTGAATGACATCCATCAGGGAGGCGTTAAACTGCAGTTGTTACTGAGGGTTAATTCAATGCATAACAGGGTTGGTAGTTGCGTAGTTTGGGTGCTGGGGAAAGTGGTATTTGGGAGTTAAGGAAACTGGGGTTTCTTGGATTGATTTGCAGGTAGGAGCCCTTGTCCCCCTCACAGTTTCATTCTCAACCCTTCTTTTCAATTGCTGAACTGAAAACCTAGTAGGAAGTTGTTCATTGAATGGCCACTCAGAGCCTGGATTCTTTCGTGGAAGATGCCTTTGAAATGGTTCAACAGGTGGAAGTATTTTCATCACCCAAGTAATGAAATAAAGACTAATAGAAGCTTCTTCCTCCAGAAGCTCTTCATCAGCTGTTACGAAAAGGGCAGTAATAATTCCGTGATTTCTTTTATGTCAAAGAAAGGTTGAAGGGGGGGAAACCCAGTCATGTGGGTACAGGTGAAGTTTGTTACTTGGGCTGTTGAAGGTTTCCGTGTGTTCTGAACGTCTTCTCTTCCTCTCTAGTTTTGTATACACAGCATCCAAACAGCACGTGTTGCCAACCAGAGTGACAGGGGAGTTCATACTTGTGTCTGTGGCTTCTTTGGGGTAAAAAGAGAGTAATGTTATTTCAGAAGATACCCTATTTAGGAACAGCTTGTAAGAAGTTGGTGCTTCCATACTGGGTTTGCACGTGTCGTGGGTTAACCCCAGCAGGCAGCTAAGCACCATGTAGGCACCATACAGGTACCTACTCATTCCTCTGCGGTGGGATGGGGGAAAGAATTGGAAGGGTGCAAGTGAGAGCTGGTGGGTTGATACAAAGAGAATTTAATAGGTAAAGTAAAAGCCACACACACCAGCAAAGGAAACTAAGGAATTCATTCACTGCTGCCCATGGTCAGGCAGGTGTTCAGCCGTCCCTGGGACAACAGGGCTCCATCATGTGTAACTTGGGAAGACAAACACCGTCACTCCAAATGTTCCTCTTCTTTCTTCTTCCCCCAGCTTTATACGCTGCATGTGACATCATATGATATGGAATGTCCCTTGGGTTAGTTGGGGTCAGCTGTCCTGGAGATGACCCTCCCCCAGCTCCTTGTTGTGACTTGCTGGTGGGGTGGGGTGAGAAGCAAAAGAGGCCTTGGCTCTGTGTAAGGACTGCTCAGCGATAAGTAAACTGTCCCTGTGTGATCAACGCTATTTTCAGCACAAATCCAAAGCGCTGCCCCATAAAAACCCAGCTGAAATCAGTGCAGCATGGTAAGCAAAGCTCTGTTGATCAGAGCCGGCAAACAAGCCATGAGCCAACTGCCTGGTTTGTCCACACTTTGTGCCCTGAGCAGAGAATGGGTCAATGTGGCTTGGCAAAAAGTATGTGTCTGTATCAGATGGGCCAAATCCAGGCTCAGTTCTAGCACTTCTGTCTTTGTTAATTGTTAATATTTTGACATGGTTTTCACCTTTTTGGAGAGAAGGCGTTGATAAATGACCCAGTAAGAGTGTACTTTTTTCCCTGTAGTGATGTTCAGAGCGCAGTTTATTTTGCACCTACAATACTGATACGTTCTTGGCTTTAGGAGGAGTTGAATTGTGTCTTGTACTTGTAGCGAGCACATCCCTGTTTGTGTGCTAAGTCCTGGAAACGTGCTTTAGCATGGTATCCAGCTTGCAACTCGGAGCCTTGCTTTCCAAATCTGCTCCCTTGTAAGAGATGGTGGGGTTGGCACCTCTGAACAGTTGCCCTTAGGGGCCTCACTGTGGGGCACATCCTCTTTGCCTTCCCAGTGCACTGGGTATAACTTCACTGCTTGTCTCCATGGTTATTTATTTGCTTGTTCTACTGAAGCACCTGAGTTGCTTATTACAGTTATTTATTTTTCCTGTTTATGTACATAGGCCTTTCAGTTCCCAGTTCAGCTGTGACAATATTGGAATGCTCTTTTTATCTGGCAGACAAGTAGGTTTGCTTTTATGCTCCTGGCCTCCTAAAACAGACCCCATTTGGTGCACATGCAAACAAAGTGACTAGTAAGGGTGAACAGCAATTAGTATGACTTACAGGAAAAGCAAAGGGGTGTCTTTCTATTTCTGCTTTATCTACTATTAGGCTGAGAGTTCTTGAATAATTTACTCTCTGAAGGCTTGGTCACAGACTGACTTCTGTGACTGTCAGCATGGCTTTGTGTGCAGTCAGGCCTTGGGGGCTGCTCTGCACTCACTCCTTGGACTGTGTGAGTGGCAGCATTATTCCCTGGGTGCAGTTTTGGCTGAGGAGGAAGAATTAGAAGTAAATCATTACAATTGCAAATTAGATTCCAGTGAATATTGTACAACACTTAATTGAAATGTGCTCGTTCACTGATAGTTACACAAACAAGCCTCCCTTTACTAGAAGCCACAAGGTAAAACTTTCAGCTGCTTCATCTCTTGCTGATGCCACGTACCACAGAAGCATGTCTGATCGGTGAGGAATAAGGATGAGGCTTGATTTGTGTCACAGAAAAATGCCACATGGTGTTTAGCAGCGCGCACACACACACACACCCCGCAAACACTTTGAGTTACCATGGAAGTAACTCCCCCGTGCACAGAGGGGAGATTGAGATGAGACATTAGGAAGAAATCCTTCCCTGTTTGGGTGCTGAGTAGCTGGCACAGGGTGCCCAGAGAAGCTGTGGCTGCCCCATCCCTGGCAGTACTCAAGATCAGGCTGGATGGGGCTTGGAGCAACCTGCTCTGGTGGAAGGTGTTCCTGCCATGGCAGGGGTTGGAATTGAATGAGCTTCCAACCCAAACCAGTCTGTGAGTCTATGATACACACAGACTCAGTGAAAGACTCTGAATTCACTGCATGGGGTGAAAACAAAAGCGAGGTCACAGGTAGAGTCACTGCATGTTTTTTGTCCCTATTGAGACCAGTTTCTGCTCTTGCTTCTTGATTCCCTCTGGGGTCAGAAGGGTGACTGCAACTTAACATTGTGTAATGCTCCAAAATGTACACAAGGTAAGCATGTTTATGTGCCCTGGCAATGTAGTGCAGGCAGAAGGGCACTGCGGTCTGACTTACACTGTGTGTGTCTTGGTTGGTCCCTGGTGTTTATTTCCTTACAGTGTAACTGACTAGAGGAGAGGAGATGGTAGTTGCTGTGATCATGCTTCCCATGCACCATGATTAGTTTCTCGTGAAGGTACGCATAAGTCTCAAATACTCTTTGGTGGCTTAGACCAAACTGAATGAGTTGATGAAAAGCCTTCAAAACCAGACATGAGTTGCAGAGCTCAGGAGTTGAACAACTCAACGATGCAAGTCACCAGTGGACTTGAAGAACTTCCATTAAATAGAAGTCTTCAAGCTTCGTGGTCGAAGTATTGTGCTGTGGTGCTTTTGTCAGGGCTTTTCAAAGCCACAAAGAAAATGCAGGCTGGAAGCTCAAGAACACCGGGGAATGTGGGCAGGCTGTGTATCCCAATAGTTTGCCCGGTACATGAAGTTCTGCTCATTAGGTCTTGAAGCTGCACTGAGAGCACAAGCCCTTGCCTTATGCAGTTTTCCCCTTGTTCTATATTTGGGCTAGAGACAAGGAGATTTTCAGGGTCTTTAAGTTCAGAAACCAGCAAACTGAAATAATGCTAGATTTGATTTTATAATGCCTAAAAGAGACATCTTGAATGTTACAGAAACATAAAGAGACAGTGGGAGCTGTTTGACTGCTTAGCACTTCCTGTATAACCCCTGCTAAGGTTTGCACAATTCAGGGGGAAAAACAAAAGTACCTAGCCAGGCCATAGCTCTTAAACCTTTTCCCTTTCAAATGTCTCACTTGCCATGTTCCAGTATGCATAGAGGAGCTATACAGCTCTTCAGAAAGCACTGTGGGCATTGATGTGTTAACACCTGTACAAATAGCTGCCTTTTTATATTTACCCTTTCACTGTGAGTACAGCTGAGTGCATTCTGCTCACACCCACATGGTGTGGCTGCTCCCTCATTGCCCTTCCCAGAGGTAGATGCTACCATAGGTATTTAGCAGTTAGTAAGCTTAAGGGGGGGAGCCATGACTTGTGGTTCCGGCTCCTAGGAATGTGTGAGTATGTGTGCATATATATACATGTTGGGTGTTTGGATTTATCTTTTTTTTTCCATGTTTGGAACTGTTGGGTAAAGTGCAGAGTCATCCACTTTGCATCCAGCTCCACACAGTAACTGCTCTATCATCCAGCCCTGGCTCCAGGGGCTGGATTGCTGGATATGTATTTCCCAGTTTCATGAGGGTGTGTGTATGGGATGAGCACAAGAGAAATGGAATATGTGGAATTACCTCCCATCACTGAAGGACTTGAATACTGGGTCCCTTTCCTGGGAAGTGCTAGAACTCTTAGCCGCTGAGTGAAAGATGTGCTCCTTTACTGACTAGAGGGAAGGGCTGCAGTTGTATTTAAAGAGCCTGTCTGCGATAGGTACTCTCCAAGAACCATCCCTGACCTTTCCAAGGAGGAGTGCCTTCTGATCCTGGTTAGATGTTGGCGGGAGCTATGCTTAGGCAGGGGCATCTGTGAGTATATCCCAGGCAGCCCACCGCTTGGTGAACTTCACCATCCAGCAGCAAGATGTTGAGTTCATAAAAGCATGCTTAGGGCTCTGCAGAGCTGACCAGAGGCTTTCTGGTTGCAGAGATTTCAGAGTCACATATTGGTTAAGGTTGGAAGGAACCTCTGGAGATCGTTCAGTCCAGCCCCCTTGCCAAGGCAGGGCCACCTACAGCAGGTTACACAGGAACATATCCAGGTGGGCCTTGAATGTCTCCAGAGAGGAAGACTCCATGACTCCCTTGGCAGCCTGTAGATTTAAGTGCCTCGGTCCTGTGGACGTTCTGGCTGTAGGATCCTGCTGGGAAGGGGACAGCATCATCCAACAGGAGCTGCTTCTCTGGACCCCCAGTCAGAGAGCTGCATCTCCCCTCTCCTTGCAGACACCCATCAGCTTGTTGCACACTCAGGTGCGCCGTTGCACCGCTGCAGTCCAGTTCCGTGCCCTCCCCGGGGCAGCAGGACCTGTCTGTGCCGCGGGCACGCTGGCAGTGCGGGTGGAAGGATTTAAAAAGGCAGCCGCCTAATCCGCTCCTGACCCTCCTTAAAAGCCTCCCCTGCACACCGCGCGTTGCTAAGGCCTGCAGAGATCCTGGAGACGGCGCCCAGCAAATAGCTGAGCCGCTCTCTGGAAAGCCGATATTGCAGCCCGGATTGCAGTGCTCCGGCACGCCGGGGCTTCCAGCAAGGAGGAATTCAGCGGCTTCCTTCTGATGAAGCGATGGCGACGGTTCCTTCGGCCGTGAGAAGATGTGGAAGCCCACGGATGTGCTGATAAGCATCCCTCTGAGATAAGGGGGTGGGGAGGGGGCGTTTTGGCACATGTGCTGTGTGGGACCAGCAATGGCTGAGTCGGACCATTTAGACTTCTGCTTTTGAGAGCTGTAAACCAGCGTTTGTTCACAGCCCTCTGCCCCGTGCGTGCGCCCGGTGTGGGCTGTACAGCAGTCACTCAAGAAGCTTGCTGCTTTTTCTCTTTTCCTTTTTTTCCCCCTTTATTTTCCGGGGTCTGAAGCCATGGCAAAGGTCCCCGACCGAAGCAGGCACAAGTGGAGCGCTCTTCACACTTTCCTCCGCTGCAACATGAACCCAGAGACCCAGCGGGTAGTGGTCTTTGTCATCCTGCTCTTCCTCATCATCGTCAACGTGGTGCTGATGTTTCTTTTGGCATTTCACTGAAGGAGGACCACCGGTAGTTGTGTGGTGCATGGGGGTTTCCAGGACTGGGAGACAAATCAGCAGGTCAGCTTGTCGTTGTCTGCCTCTGGTCTGCTTGTCTGCTGTTATGGTAACTGTGTGTCTCAGAGTATCCCTCCTTTGTTTTTTGATGATCACCTCCTTCCCCACCCTGCTCCCCTCACTCTCTTCCTGTCATCACCTGTGCCTTGCAGTTTGGAGCACCGTTAAACCAGAGAAAGGCAAAGAGGTAATGAAGCCAACACGCTTAATTGGAACTGCTCTCCATGGCACTGGATCCTAACCATGACAATACTGTGCCTATATGGAGCACTTACCAACCCTGGAGAAGCTCAAAATGCTGCAGCTTTGTTTGCAGGGGGACACTCATCCTATAATGAGCCTTTACAAAAGGACCTGCTACGTGTAAACACCTTCTGTCAGAATGAACCCTATAAAGCCTCTGTTGCTCTGCCGTTGTCAGCACTGCACTGTGCTGTATCGTGAGTAATGCCCAATTAGCCAAAATGATTGATCAATAGTGCATCAGGAATTCAGGCTGAATAAGCGCTGCAGTGGTGTGGAAGGAGAGTTCTGTTGGCTTTTAGCCTGTTTTCTTTATTATAAGTCAGTGCTTATCTGCAAAATGGCTGGCAGAACCACAACATAGTACACTAATGCAGGCCACATGTTTCTCACTGGCTAGTAGTAGCCATGCACAGCAAGGAAGCAACTCAAGCAGCACTCTTGTAGACCTGATAGGAGGGAAGAGCAGCAAAGCAGCATGTTCACTCCGGGCCTGCTCACCCTGATGGTGTTTGATTGTCTATGTGTCACGGCACTTCCAGACTTGGACTTTGGCACCTTGATGGAATAGCACCCTATGGCATTGAAGAAGACCAATTCCTGGAGGAAGCCAGACTGGAAAGAAAGCTACAGTGCACTGTTCTTAATGACATTTGTGCAGGAGACTCTGCAAAAGATCCAAGCCTGTAAAATCAGCAGGTTCCTTCATTTCATGTGTTAGGTAACATGCAGTTTAAGTACAGCTTTCATGAGGGCAGTGCATTTGCTGGCACTAATGGCTGAAGTCACTGCGGTCCTTTCAGACCTGAATATTTATGGCTTTTGGAATCAGATGAGATGCTGAAGAAGGCTGGATGGTGATGTTGTCTCTGTCATCATGAGTGATGTACTCTGTACTAGTGGTTTGTGTGACTGTGTGTAAGACATTGTGTTTCAGAAAACCATGTCACTTTAGCGCACAAAGCAATGAAATTGGTACTTAATGAGCTCCTATCTGCTATGCCTGAGGTATGAAAGATCCTTTGTCCTGAGAGAGGAGAGTTTCTTGCAGCGCTGGGGTGTGTAGCAGGCCCCAGCTCTCTGCACTTCTGTAGGCATCTCTTACATAGGTGAACAATTCTGAACTATTAAAAATCTCAAATTAGGGCAATTTAACCCTATTAACCAGACATTGTGATAAACAGCCACTGGGCCCATCTGGTAGATATTGTTTCCTGAAGTTGCCATTTCAAAAAGAAAGCCCCAAACCCCAGCACACAACACTGGTTTTCAAACACATCTGTTTTATCTCCTTTCTAAACTGTACCTGTGGTCTTAGTTACAGCTGGAATTAGAACTTTATGGCATAAGGTGGTAAAAAGATTGTTGGAAAGGACAAGTGAAAGAAGTGAAAGCACACCCCAGCCTTCAGATGAGAGATGAGGGATCCAAGTATGGCTTTGGGGTCATAGGTGTCAGTATCAGAAAGCTTTTGGCAGCTACTGGTGAGGGTAAATCATGCACCGGGTCTGAGCAGGCTCTGAAAGTGCTTGAGCATTCAGAAGCTCTCACTCCTCATCTGCTGGGTGTTTTGCCCTGGCCAGCAGTGGGAGCAGTAATGGGCCTCGGCATCAATCACGGCAGCCCCTGCAGCGTGTGTGAGCCGTCTGTTACTGCTGTCTTGCCTGCTCTGTATCTTGGCTAGTGTAAGTCGCATCTTGTCACTGAAATCTCCTCTCAGTCTGATGTTAGATGAGAATTGCAGTTATCCACAGGGCCTGCTCATAGACACCTAGCTCTGGAGAGCGTCTGGTAGGTCAGCTCCATTCATAATCCGAATACTTGGCTCAACACATGGAAGCCACGTGGGGCAGCTGGTAAGCTGAGCACAAATGTCTGCCAGCCAAGACTGATCCTAAATTCACAGAGTGGCTCATGCTCTTCTTTAGCTCAGTGTCACCTCACTGAAATGCTCCTTGGGTGCTCCTTGTCACTGAACTGGAGCCTGTAACTTCCTCTTTCAGTGCTGAGGAAGGTGCTTCAGGGAAGCTTTCCAGGAACTTATTTAGTATCCTGCAAAATTGATTAGGCTGCTGGAGGTGGTTTGTGATGATGAAGCAATTCACCCTCTGCTAGCTGCTGCTTGCTCACTTTGGGGATATCCTATTGCCAAGACTCTGCTGAGTTTGTAAGGGAGTAAATATCAAATTTAGGGATGCCTCCTGAGGCAGGCACAGCCTTGCTGTGAGCAGCCAAGTGCTCCCACAACGCTGCAACTCTTTCTTTCCCTTCTCCCACTTTCACCACATCTATGCCATACCTGGTATGGGGTCCTTATTTCCAAAAAGCTCCCTTTGCTCTGCCCAGCTCACAGCATCTGTGTCTGGGAGGCAGAGCCGTTTGCCTTTGCTGCTTGGATAAATCAAAGCTTGTGCAGGAGCAGCTGTTGCATGTAATGGGAGGTAGAGGAGTGTACTGCTAACAGCTGTGCTCCAAAATGCTCACCACTGATTGCAGAGGGAAAAATGTATGTCTCTGGAATAACATGAGTTTGGACAGTTAATGCCTCTGAGGGAGAGCTGTCACATTGC
>JAOEHY010002721.1:0-24060 GCA_025447955.1 Psilopsiagon aurifrons | reverse complement strand
CACCCTGTGCCAGGTCCTCACCTCCCTCACAGGGAAGGATTTCTTCCTAATGTCTGATCTCAGTCTCCCCTCTGTCAGGTTAAAGCCATTCCCCTTGTCCTGTCCCTCCATCCCTTGTCCAAAGCCCCTCTCCAGATTTCTTGTCACCCCTTCAGGCACTGGAGCTGCTCTCAGGTGTCCCCTTCAGGAGCCTTCTCTTCCCCAGGCTGAACCAGCCCAGCTCTCTCAGCCTGGCTCAGGGCATCTCTGTGGCATCTTCTGCACTCACTTGAGCATCTCCCTTTGTGTTGGGGGCCCCGGAGCAGTCAATTCCAGTTTCAAAGCATTGGTGTTAGTCCTGCGTTTGGGTTGCAAACAGTGCTGTCTACAAACTTAACTGTTGTACTAAACAAAGAGAAATAGCCAATTTTTGTTCGTTTTCACTGCTGCAGCAGCTGGGCAGCTGCAGGGTATCTGAGTCTGCATTCTCTGTCTTTTAATGTTTGTCTTCTATATACCATTTTGGGGCTTTTCAAGAACATGTACTGAGTTGTCCTAGATATTACAAAGCCAGCACATAAATGTTGTTTCATATGGAAATTAACAGTTGTTTTTCAAACCTTGTTTTAATTACAAAGATCAAAACCTGTGGTAAGATGAGTCTTTGGAGCTGAGGAGCTGCCATGCTTGGAAATGGTGAGCGTTCCCTTTAATACACACTTCTTTGGCAGCTCTCACATATAGAGCTGGTTGCTTGTGCCATGCTTTGACACATCTGCAGGAACTCTTCTTGTCTGCTGGTGAGTTTTATCCTTCCTGGGGTAGGGAGCGAGAGTCCCAGCTCACGTGCTCCTCAGAGAGGATGCTGCAGCACACTGTGCCTCCGCTGGAGCAGCAGTGCTTGCTGTGGGCACGTCCAGTACCGTTGGTGCTTCTGTGCCATGGAAATGTCAGTCCTGGCTCAGAGCTGCCCTTTAGTGCTTGCGCTGGGAAGGGGACTGTTGGACGCTGGGTGTGTTTGATGTTTCTGTGTCTGCCGGGGAATTGGACCACATACAACTGAGAGAGAATAGTGTAAGGTGCAGGCTGGCGTAGATTGAGGGCAGGTAGGAGAATGAGCCCTGCGCATGGTGAGTGTTAAACACTTCTCAGGGTGGGTGTCTGCTCCATGGCCCCCCCAGCACAGGAGCGCGGACTGAAGCAGTGCGCGAGAGATCAGGCAGCGCCTGTAGCCTGCAGGACGCTTTTCAGGTGCTGCTGTTCTAATTGAACTGAGACAATCCAAACCGTATAAGAAGTATTTTTGTAACCCTTATTTCTTGCTTTATTCCATTTTGATAATTCCTCCCTACAAACGTGGTGTTTGGTTAATCAAACCCTGGCCTGTATTTCAGGTGTATTTTTGGTTGCTCCTTTGCCCAAGAGCTGTCTGTGGTAGTGGCTTGTCTGCTTGCCTGTGGCCATGTGGCCAGGCTGATGATCAGTCAGTTGTGACTTTCTGTATTGGGCAAATCTTGTTTACAGTGTGGTTGTTGCTGAATAGAGAAAATGTAAGGTATTAATATTAGTGGATGGCTTAAAATACCAGCTGAGGATTCACTAATCAGCCTCACGGCTTTCAGTGACTCTGAGATGAACCATGTGGCTCTGTCCCCTTGCGGGCTGGGTCTGTCAGCCTTAACATGCCGTTAATGCTAGGTCAGACTTATCTCTTTGTTTTCTCATCAAGATACTGAGATCTGACAGCTTGGTACTGAAGGTATTAATGCCTTCACATCATCAGTGCTCTGTGTGTGTGATCATCAGAGGGCTACAGAGGGAGTCCATTTAGTCCCTCTCTGGTCACAGTTGTGGTGTGTGTGCCAGCTACCACATCATACTCAGAGCACTGTTTCAGAGTGGCATATTTAAGCAGATAGAAAAGGTATTTTTATTTCAGAGAATGTTCTTTATGTGCTGGTCACAATTTGTAGGTTGCAAAAGCCTTCTGAATGCCACTCTTCCCAAAGATTTATTAGATGTTGCTCACTGCCTGAGCAACATTCGAGCCCCTGCCCAGAGGGATGTGTAACTCAGCATAGTATGGCAGCACCTATGGCATGACCTGGTGGTAGGGCTTACCCATCTTATGGCACATGGGGTCAGCCTGCTGCTGTACCTAGACCAATGAGACAGTATGTAAGACCCTTGGAGTATTTTCCTGTCATGCCACTGGCTGGCTGTATGACAGCAGCATGTCCCTTGCATTCCTTGCTTGCTGGGCCTCTGCACAGTGACTGCTTACCTCTGTGAAGAGCAGAAACCTGCGGTAAGGGTGGCCCCAGGCCCTGTGGTGGGGCAACGAGGGCAGGAATAAAAGGCAGTGTGGGGAGCACCAACACACTGTGTAGATAAGTGGGAACCTCTTGTCCTCTCCCTCCCCATCATCCTGTTGTTATTGTCAGAATGCAAGCAGTGCATTAAGCTGTTTCTGGTTCAGTGAAGGGCCATGTGCAAAGGCAGACTGTATTTGAATTTTCTTTCAAATACCTCATTAACTCTCTCCTGATTTGCTGTGTGCACAATTATCCTGACGTTCCTTTACAACATGCATCTTTCTTCTTAGGGGAGAGGCAAAAACAGTGACCCGGAGCAGCAGATAAATAACTGTGTGACCGAGCAGGCCAAGGTGCCCAGCACAGATGACACATGAATTATATGGCTGTGGCGATGCTGCTGCAATGTGGCTCGATAAACTATGGAGAGTGGGCTTTGCACGGGTTTTCACCTTCTCCCTTGTGCCTCAGAGGCTGCTCTGTCTGTAGTCCTCCCAGAATTTATCACTGCACCATTTTCCTGGAGAAAAACAGGGCTTTGCTGTGACTCCAGAATGGCTGAGTCCTTTTTAGCAGGATGCCAGTGTGCACACTGCTTTCTTGGGGAAATGGTGGTGTCCTCAGTCTTGCTCAGGCCCCAAGATGTCTGTGTGTATATTCTGTAGTTGATGACATTCAAAGTGGACTCTTACATGATAAGCATGTGGCCATCAGTCAGTCACTCCTGTTGTAGGGGCCCACAGGACCAGCTTACAAATGCAGCAGTACAACGGGTCCCAAGTGTTCCTTACTACACCATGGCTAAGGTGTGAATGGCTGAGAAAGGCATCAGGCACACAGGCACCATCATCCCTGTGTTCGAGAGCCCCCTCCCAGCCTCAAGCAATGTGGGGTTTTGTTTTGGTTTTGCAATTGTTGGGGGTTCTTTCTTTCCTAGAGTAGGCCCCTATGGGACATGCCGTAAATAACCATTGTCCCTCAGTATAATTAAACTCTCCAGGAGACTCATTTTAAGAAGCTTAAGTGCTAAGTTAAACCACCTTAAAGACTTAAGGCTGTATCCATCCTACACTAGTTCTATAGTCTCAGAACACCTTCTGCTCAAAAGTGTGTTTCTGAGCATTGACGCTCCAGGTTTCATGCCAAGGCTTTCCAGACAGGCAGCACAAGAGCATCCCTCACCCCACCCACAGTGTACCACTGAGCCTTGTCTGCTGGCTGAGGCAGGGTCACCAGTAAGAAATTCCAGAGCATCAAACTCGTGTTCGTTGTGGCAGTAAATGTACTGTGTCCAAGTGATTCTGAATTAATGCTACTGAGAGCAAGACCAGTTGAAGAAACTGCCAGGCTAACACCAACTCCAGTTCACGTTGCTCATGGGAGGTAACCAGTAATCAGCACTTGTTGGCTCAGCGGCAGAGCTGCAGCCACGCTGTTGGACTGTGCTGCTTTCTTGGGGGGAGCTGACAGTCTGACTTGTTCTGCCCACAGCTCATCAGCGATGGCAGCGTGGTGTATGCAGAAGCCCTCTGGGACCATGTCACGATGGATGACCAAGAGCTGGGATTCAAGGCTGGTGATGTCATTGAAGTAATGGATGCTACCAACAAGGAGTGGTGGTGGGGGAGGATTCTGGACAGCGAAGGCTGGTTTCCAGCTAGCTTTGTACGGGTAAGAGCTTCATGTTTCTTTATGCCTTTCCGTTAGCACCAAGTGTTTGTTCTTGTTCTCCAGGTTTAGTGTTTCTGTAGTGACTCCTCAGCACTTTCACTGCTAGATGTAGTTGGTTCAACATGTCTTGTTACTATTCCTCTACACATGGCTATGGTATGCTGCGCCCTCCCTCCTGAGCTGCCACCAGTGTGGACACGTCTCTCTTGAGTAAATCAGGTGGTTCATTTCCAGCCTCTGGAGCATCTGTGCATGGAGCATTGCAGCCTGAGCTCCTGCTTACCCATATGTGTACTGGCTAGCTTGTGCCCAAGCACATAGCATTCCCTACAGGATCAGGCAACAAATACTCTCCTAGAGGAATTCCAGATGCAGGTGGCAGAGGTCTTCATTTTAGTGCCCCTTCAGAAAGTATGGATGACCATGGCACCAAATTCAGCTTCCTCCATCTAGTGCTGAGTCCAGTGCAATGCCATGCCCCGAAGTATGTAACCATCTGACTCGCACATGAACCTTCCCTTAGCTGTGGGGTTTTACACACATCAGGCTCCTGGGCTGTATTCCAGGCATTTAAAAACGGAGGAGAAACCCACAGAAAATGCCTTGGCGGTCAGGTGGGACAGCTGATGAGGGGCGATAGGATATGGCCTGTGGGCCAAGGCTTTCCCTCAGAGCCACGTACAAATGGTCATATAGAAATAGCTGCACAGAAAAGGCCAGACAGTCCCAGCTCCATACTGCAGGGCTTGGATTAGTACCCACAGCATTCTGAAAGACATCTGAATTCTCTGTGCAAGCCGGGGGCAAAACTGCTGTGCACTCTTTTCCTGCTACAAGGAGAGAGGTTTTTCTCCCTTCTTTGGGCTGGGACTGTTTTCAGTGCTTTCACCACTTCAGGACAGGCTCCTCAGTACTGCAAAGGCACCTAATTAGGTGCCTAAGGGTAGAGACTGTCAGCCCTTTAGCTCTTTATCTGGGTCACTTCAGATCACAAGTGACCCCAAACCAGGTGAAGGATGAAAGGAGGTGATTTGAGGTAAGCTGGTGACTATAGCAGAAGTCCTTGGAGAAGTGGGGCAGACAGTGCTATAAAAGTTTGGAAATGCTTTCTTACAGATTGCAGGAGACAAGCTCAGCTGGGTAACCACTGCAGACGGTGGATGTTTTTACAAGTAAGGTTGCCAGGACCAAATGCTCAGCACTGGTGGGGACAGAGCTGCTTTTTTCACAGTGAAAACAGAGGCCTCTTTTCCCTTTACTGATTGTGCTGGCAAAAACCCATGATGGTACTTCAGGGAAAAGCAGACTACCACAAACCATTAGTGATACACAGGAACACAAGCATCTGAGTGAAAACTTCCTGCTAGTTATCCCTGGGTCCCCAGCTCTCCTGCTGGAAGCTAGCTGTGTTTGAGGACTCAGCTACATTTGTGGGTCTCTCGCTCCATGCAAGTTTCAGGCCAAGGTCTGAGTTTAAGATTGGCCAATGCTCTGCTCACAGTGAAGGAAAACCAAGATTGCACATCTTGAGGGCTTCACCTGCTGTAAATAGTGAGCAAACGTCACCTATGCCTATGTTGACAAGGGATGGGTGTGCACTACTTTCTGTATGTAGATACATCTGTAAGTGGTAAGTAACCCTGCCTAGGAGAAATTGCATTAGAAATGTAAGGCAGTTCTGTGTCATTATACTCCAAATATCTATAGTTGTGCATGCTCCTACTTCAGTGTTTTCATTTCTCTGTGCTGGGATTGATCATCTGAGTTGTGTACAAAATATCCCCATGGGCACTCTGAGAGCTATGGTACTGTGACATAAAAGAAAGCTCCTAAGTGAAATGCACCAGTAATTGCCTGCTATTAACTAAGGTACTTTGCTGCTGTTGGGAACACAGACTGTAGGACAGTGGGTCTTTCAAATGCTCTTTTCCTCTGCTCATGTTATGCTGCCATCTGATGGGCACTGAACCAGTTTCACACACAGCCCTGGAATGTAGTGCCAGTCCCCATGTTGATGCCCGCTGGCATCTGTATCTGCTTCTTAGTAGCAGGAAATTCCCTTACAATAATCTTGGGGCAGTAGATACTGAGAGGCCAGCTGGTGTTTCTGGTATAACAGTAAACCTACATTGTAAAGCAGCTGTTTGCTGATTTCCCCCCTCCTTCCCTAAGCGCCCTCTCCCAAGTACCTAAGCAGATTTCACTTGGCACACCATTTTCGTCCTGATTTTTGGATGTATTCTTGGAGAACTCCATATTATTCCTGCGACTTCTGTCCCCAAGATATGCCTGCTTAAAAGCACAGTGTGTGAGGCTGTCACGCAGCTTGAAAGTACCTTCCCAAAACTGACTCTCTGGCCTTAGCTTCCCCAAGGGTAAAATATGTTTACAGGTAGTGGGCACGTAGCAGCCCTCTTCACTCCTCATCCTAGCTCGGTCTGTGTCTGCCATTAAGCCAACTGTCCTGAACTTCTTCTTGGAGGAGTTGTATTTAGCAATGCAAACAGTGAATATGTTGTGTGTCCACACAGCTGCGGGTCAACCAGGATGAACCCATGGAAGATTATCCCCTGAAGGTAGAGGGTGGCAAAGAAGACGACTCTGGCAGTGGCGCCCGCCGCTTTGGGATGGGGCAGACCACCAAAGATCAGATGAGGACCAATGTCATCAATGAGATTATAAGCACAGAGAGAGACTACATCAAGCACCTGAAGGACATTTGTGAGGTAACGGAATAAAGGAGGAAGTGAATGTAAGAATTCATTTGAAGGATGGCAGAGTTATGTCCCGTTATTGCCCAGAGTGATCCTAAGCAGGTAACTCTTCTGAGACTGTATTTCCATCAAAGCCTGCTCTGGTAAATGGTGCTGCATGCTCAGAAAACAGAAGCCAATTCATTACTGCAGTTGCACAAATGCCTCTGTATTTGGAGCACTCACTTGGGCTCTGATTAGGTGGAATTAATTGAATTTCCTAAGCCAGAGTAAATGTCTAGTGCTGCTGTCCTCCTTAATACATGTTCTGAGGTAATATAAGCAGCAATCCTAGCCTTCAGGCAAGTTCATGCTCAGATGAAAACAAGCGGGGATGTTCAGCCCATTAGATCTTTTACTTGCAAATATGCTGAATATAGCAACGCCTCTTCTAAAAGAGATATGTTGTCATGTGCTTGGGGTGCATGAAGGTAACTGAGTTTTGCAGGAACACAGTTCTTCACTCAAGTGACACAAACCTCTAGAGCCTTTCAGGAGAGCCAGCTGGGGTGAAGCAGTACACACTTACGGAGCAAGCCCTTCCTCCTGCAGTGTCCCCCATGTCCTTTGTGCACTCCTCCTCCCTTGGGTGAGCAGCCAAGCATTTTCTAACACAAGCATCCCAACCAGGTCTGCAACTGGATTTAATTGCTCTAAATCTATCAGTAGAACACCCCACAGCCTGCAGGCAGAAAAGGTGGATTTAACAGGAGAGACAGCAGCTAAGGGACTCAGCTTTGAGTGTGGATTACAGTATTGTTAAAGGCAGTGATATAACTGTGGCTTGGTTTCTATTTCTACCGTGAACTGGGTGATAGTGGAGGAAATCATAGCTAAAACATGGGTACACCTATGCAGGAAGTGGGTGCAGGGATCTGGTGTACTCCTTGGGTTTCTGTTGATAACTGCAGAGCAAATGCTCAGGAAGCTTTCCAATGTGGTTTCTTCCTAGGGTTACATTAAGCAGTGCCGCAAAAGAGCCGACATGTTTACAGAAGAACAGCTGAAGACAATCTTTGGGAATATCGAGGACATCTACAGGTGCCAGAAGAAGTTTGTTAAAGCACTAGAGAAGAAATTCAACAAAGACCACCCACACTTGAGTGAGGTTGGCTCATGCTTCTTGGAATATGTAAGTAAACCTGACTTTGTGGGAAGAGGGGAAGCTGAGCATGGGTTAAGCCAAAGTATTTAGAAACTGACCTGAGAACTGATGCTCTGTTTAAAAAACCTCACCCAAATTGAATGCCACCGCCCTGCCCCATATAACCGCTGCAGTGAAACGTCCTCTAGCTCTTGTGGCTGTGGAAAGAACATTTTCTGAGCAGCTCAGGTTCTGAGCACTGTGCTCCATGCCAGACATTAGGCACAAATGTAGACAGATTCCACAGTATGGAGCTGGACCTCAGTTTACAGCTCTGGCATTTTCAGATCATTAAAAACACGGAGCTAAGCACAGGCCAGAAGACATGGAACTGTCTTGGCTACTCAGATGAGCAGCACATGCTGTAACTTGGGATGTTCCCTGCCCATCCCCAACTTTAAGTCTCTGGGCTTCAAAGCCCGGGGAGGATACAAATTACCAAACAGCCCCATGTGATACAGGATCTGTCAGCGCCCTGAAGAACAGGGACAGTAAATCCCTTTGTTTCCCTTGCAGCAAACAGAGTTCCAGATATACTCTGAATACTGCAACAACCACCCCAATGCCTGCATGGAGCTGTCCCGCCTCACCAAAGTCAACAAGTACGTCTACTTCTTCGAAGCCTGCCGCCTGCTGCAGAAGATGATTGACATCTCTCTGGATGGGTTCCTGCTGACTCCCGTGCAGAAGATCTGCAAATACCCACTGCAACTGGCGGAGCTGCTCAAGTACACCAACCCCCAGCACAGGTAGGGCGGCAGATTTCTTGTTGGCTTCTTTGAGGTTATTGGAAGGCTGTTAGAAGGTCTCCCCAGACCTTCTCTTCTCCAGGCTTAACAACCCCAGCTCTCTCAGCCTGTCCTCAGAGCAGAGGTGCTCCAGCACCTCTTTAGCAGAAAGCTCTTTAATGCAGTACACATTATGTACAGCAGATATTATGAACTGTGCTGCTGTGCAGAAAGCTCCTTCCTGTGGCTCTGAACTGAGCTGAAGTAGCCGGTGGGAGCGGGTTGTGTACGGGTGAGGGTAGATCAGCTTCTGTCCCACCCTTCCAGATAAACCACCTGCTCCTACTTGAAATAAAGCCAGTTACTGCTGACCTGCCTTACCTGTGACACAATTGGTCCCTGTATGGGACAGGGGCAGTATGAATATATTGTATTATGTTGTGGAAAGTCACGAGGCTTGGCACTTTGTTCCAGGAACTTCTATTTACATGTGTGTGGCTGAATTCGATTGCTTACCCCCTTCCCTTCAACAGCTTGGGCCTGGATTCGTTACAAGGCTATAATCTGTGCCTCAGAACCGGTCTGCATCTGCCCACAGGAACAAGTATCTCCAAGTTCCAGTGTAGAACAGCTGGGATAGGACTGCAAGTGGGACTCATGTTTTCTGCTCTCCAGCCTTAGCCCGTGCTAGCATGCCCTCCTTTGGCGTACAGGCACAATAAGCATGTGTTATTTTGTCATGTCTGACAAACACCTCTGCCTTACCCTAGGGATTTTAAAGATGTTGAAGCTGCCTTAAATGCCATGAAGAACGTTGCTCGGCTCATCAACGAGAGAAAGCGGCGGCTGGAGAACATTGACAAGATTGCTCAGTGGCAGAGTTCCATAGAGGACTGGGAGGTACGAGATTTCCTTCCCCCATGAATTCAGTGTTCACTGTTTGCGGGGTTTGGATTTGTATTCCTTTAAATAGATGTGATATTCTAGTACAACTGCAGCCAACTGAACAGGTCCAGCACGTAACCCGGCCAGACCAGCTGCTCCCTGGGAATTTTGCTTCCCCATTTCCCTTGCAGAATAACTGTAGGTTAATGAAATCCTGTGATTTTCCTCTTGCCCCCCATTTTATCTTGAACGATTTCAAACTCTCAGACAAGCAGAATTGCTCCTTAATGCTTAATTAGGCACACTATTTCTGCAGAGAGACAAGCTCTGATAGAGTGACAAAGCAATCCATGGGTCCCTGGAGACTCATTGAAAAAAGTTGCTGAATTAAAAGAAACCAACCTGGTGATTTCCTCAACCCTAGGCCCAGGAAAACCGGGCTTCCTCCCCAGGGATGGCAGGTCAAGTCCTCAGCTCCCTGCTTATGTGCCTGTAACCGTGGGGATGCATCAGCTGCCCTGAGACTCCCTGGAAAAGGGTATTTTTTCATGCAACACACTACTGTTCTCAGCCAAGTCAGCTCCTGTTCCCTGGGTCCACAGTGTCTCCTGAGGTGACATGGACTGTCCTCCAGCACAGAGCCTCCTTCTCCTCCCCAGAAGAGTTGTGTCAGCAGGAACTGGGTCAACAGCCACACGGGCTCTCCTGTGACACCAAGGACTGACTTCTCCCCTGTGTTTAGGTGGCTGAGACCAACCTGTTCTTTGTGCTGTTCTCAGGGTGAAGATGTCCTAGTCAGGAGCTCAGAACTCATCTATTCTGGAGAATTAACCAAACTCTCCCACCCACAAGCCAAGAGCCAACAGAGAATGTTCTTCCTCTTCGATCACCAGCTGGTCTGCTGCAAGAAGGTAAGCCCACCAGCCAGGCCCAAATGCTATTACAATGCTAAGGAACTTACTGAGACTCGCTCCCTACCCTTTTGTTTCCTTACTATACACTGGCATCACACGTGCTTCTGGCACAAAGTGCATTCACTGCAGTCTCTGCACGGCCTTGGTGTGTTCTGTGCGCCTGGCCACAGCAATAAGCTACAGGAACTCCTGGCCTATTTCTTAGAGCGGGAGAGGAAGCATTGCACTGCTTGTAGGGTTAATGGGTGGGTTTGTTTTATGCAACTCAGGTATGGGCAATGCCACCAATTGTCTTTATTTCTGTCACCCTATTTATTGGAAAAATAAATAATAAAAAATGAAAGGCATCTCCCATTGGAATTTCAGAACTGAGCATCTGTATTGGTTGTTCTGCATACTCCAGAGCATACAGGTTCCTCCAGGTAATTTAGGTACGAGACTTTTCACTGCTTCACTACTGCTGGTAACTTTACTTTCCATTGCCAACACGTAACCCAGAAGCTAATTAGGAATTTTTTCACTCTCTCTTCCTTTCCCTTCTCTTGAAATCTCTTCAACTCTATTTCCTCTTCTCTTAAAAATATCTATTCTCTTAAAATCTCTTCAAATCTTTTCTGCTCTCTTCATCTCTTCAAATCCCTTTTCTTCAAAACTCTCTCTTAAAACAGCTTAAAATCTCTCTTCTCTTCAAATCTCTCCTTCAAACCTCTCCAAATATCTTAAAAACCTCTTCAAATCATTAAAGAGAATCTCTCTTAAAGTCTCTTAAGAGAATCGCTCTCAGGAGACTTTTAAGAGAAGAGATTTTAAAGTATCTCTTTTCTTAAAACCTCTTCTCCTTTTCTCTTTTCACTTCTTTTTTCTCTCCTCTCCCCTTCTCTTTAAAGTCTCTTTTCAAATCTCTTCTCTTAAATTCTTTTCTCTTAAAATCTGCTCTCTTTTCTCCTCTCCTCTTTTACTTGTAGGATTCAAATACTATTTCCTGCCATTGGCTTAATGAGGATTGGGATCATGTGTAATAATGGAAGCTTACTTACCTCTCATTCGGAGCTCTGCAGGGCAGCTGGTAGCCCACAACAGAAGATGCCAGCCTATCCTGACCATTAGAAGAACTGGTGAGATTCCCCTCACTACCAGCGGTGCCAGCAGCTCAGCACTCTGCAACTCCACACATTCAATTCCATTTCTTGCCATTTTATTTGCTGCTTTAAATAATCTGTAATTTATTTACAATTTTATTTAATGATCATTTTATTCTGACAGGATTGCCAGGAAGATTATATCAAAGAAAATGTTTCATGTTTAATGAAGGGACACGACAGTAAGCAGTAACATCGGTATTAGTAACTGTGATCTCTCTTACAGGACCTCCTGCGCCGGGACATCTTGTATTACAAGAGTCGGATCAACATGGATGACATGGAAATACTGGATGTAGAAGATGGGAAGGACAAAGACTTCAATATCAGCGTGAAAAATGCATTTAAGCTGCACTGCCGTGACACTGAGGAAGTCCACTTGTTCTGTGCGAAGAAGCCAGAGCAGAAACAGCGCTGGCTGAAGGCATTTGAGAACGAAAGGAGACAGGTTCAGCTCGACCAGGAGACAGGTATGGCAAAACACTGCTGTGACACACTAGGGGCTTTTGTTCCTTTGAGCTTTCTTTCTTTCTTTAACCCCCACCCAGTGTCATGGTTTGACTGCTACGGCTACGGCTGAACCCAGGACACCCAGCCAGCACACAGGAGTGAAAGAGGGGGAAGCCAGTCCATGCTCCCGTCCAGCTCCAGGCTGCTGAACTGCACATTCAGCCTCAATCTGTGCAATTGAAACAAAAGAAAAGTGCAAACCCCCATGAGCAGACAGTGCAGTAAAGCCTCAGGGAGGGGGATGTGTCTTTAATGAGTTCAGGGCTGACAAAATGGTCAGAACATCACTCAGCTTCCATTAATTTACAGTACAGTTTAAGTGGCCGGCTTTATCTACACAGAACTTGTTCAGTCAAAGGCTCTCACTGTTTTGTCCAAATCCTGCTTAATTCACACTTGTGTGATCTAATGAGATCTGAACCACAATTGCTCTGGACTGGCTTCTTCACCCAGCAAAGCACAGGGGTAAGTGCAGGCATTAACCCTGGCATTAAAGGGTGGAAAAGGTGTGCAGTACAGATTGCGGGAGCAGTTTCTGACTGTGTTAGTTTGTGACCTCCCAGCCCAGGCGTTTTCCTTCCCCTGTACTCCCCTGACTTACATGCCAGTGTCTTCCCATGAGATACAGAATGAGGAGCTGCTGCTGCTGCTGACAAGCTCTCTTTTATCTTCAAGGTTTTTCAATCACAGAGGTGCAGAAAAAGCAAGCCATGCTGAATGCCAGCAAGCAGCACCATACTGGGAAGCCTAAGGGTGAGTCACACCTGAACACAGCCATGCTGCTAGAGCCAGGGGCAGAACCTGGTTCTCTAACCTGGATTTACAGCCTCCTTATTTATTTGACTGAACTCCAAAATAAGTAAGTCAAAAGTCAGATTTGGCTGCAAACAAGATCAGTCTGGAAGGAGGCCAGACCTCTCTGACAGAGCAAAGCCCCAAGGGCAAAGCAGTAGAAGAGACTCCACAGGCCAGCCCTGTGCACAGGCTAGGTAGACTCTGATCATTACAACTCAGAAACACCTCTCAGTTATGCTTCACATTTCTGGGGCTTCCATAGCATCAAAAAAGCAGTGCTGAAACCAAAGATAATGTCAAGACAAACCAACTTAGCCCCTAACAGTAGCTTTGACTGAATGGGGAAGGGAGCTGTGCTCAACTAACATGCTTCCCATCTCCTCCTCCCACAGCTGTGACCAGGCCATACTATGACTTCCTGATGCGTCAGAAGCATCCTACCCTGCCTACTATGGTCCCTCAGCAGCAAGTCTTCATGCTGGCAGAGCCCAAGCGCAAGCCCTCGAACTTCTGGCAGAACATCAGCAGGCTGACACCCTTCCGGAAATGAGGGCAGCCCGTGTTTGTGCCTGAACCCCTTCTGAGAAAGCACTTTATCCATCAGTCCTGGGAGGTGGAGCCCAGCTCCTTTCAATCCTTTGTTTACAGAGGATGGCCCATGTGCTCCTGCCTTCCCTATTTACACTGCAGACCGACTGCCACGCTGGCTCCGAGGTGAGACACTTGCACACACGTGTGCGTTGGTGCCAGTCCCATCGAGCCAGCCCTGCACAGCGCCCAAGGGGCAGACTTCCAGGAAGAGCTCACATCTGTGTCAGCTGTAGCTGGAGTCACTCCCTCCTGCGGTGAACACTACTGCTGCCTGGCAGCTGCCAGAGGGGACGGCTGCCCATACACCGGCCATCTCCGTGTCTGCTGACACGCTCAGTCACTGACATGATACATTGCCCATGGAGGGATAAACCCTTCTCTCTGCCCTCCCCACTCCTGATGTTTCTCTGAGACACAATCCTCCTCCCGCGCACGCCTAACTAATTCAGTTAGCCTTTGGGCACTCAGACAACAGTGAGTATTGCACTGTGACCTTCTCCTTTCCTTTAGACCACCAGTGATGAACTGTATCCCACGTTAAACTGTGCCAATCAACATGCAGCATGAGTAAAGTCCAACACTCTCTTTAGTGGGTTTGAATTCCATAAGCTAGAGAAAAATGTGCCTAAATAATACCATACTCAATTCCTTAGATTCTCATCTCTCTCCATCGTTTTGCCGTATTTCCTGGCCAATGAAAATGCCCATTGTTTGTAATGTCTTTATTTATGGTAAAAAAAACACAACTGTGTATTTTGTAAGTCTGTAATTGTTCTGTCACTTGCTGTTAACTTGATGCCTGTTTTGTCTGTTCTATCGTTTCTAAGAAAGGTCAATATTTGCAAACCCAGCTCCCTGAAGTCAGAGTCTACAGTGCAACTCTGAATGATGATTGGTATGCAAACTCCCAGAGAGCCTCAGTTCAAGGGGTATTACTACAGGTTTTTGACACCTTTAAACAATGAAAAGCCACTTTAAAAGGGCCAGGCCTGTATTTGGCATTAAAAGCCTCTAAGAACCCAAGTTTTAAACTGGCCAAAAAGAATTAATTTAAACCTTGGTTAGTTAAAGGAAAGATTTGCCTTACCACAGCGAGAGTTAGAAGCCATACCGACTGAATTCCCTAGCTTAAGAGGCAGCCTGTGACACTGGAATGAGCAGTGTCGTCTTTCCAGTATGATGCTAGTGAGCACTAACTGTCTGCAGAGCTCAGAAATCCAGTGCTTGTTGATGCTGTAGCTGACCAAAGTCTGGTCATCCAGGGATCCCTGAATTCAGTAGCATGTACAAAGTCATTCTTGCACTATCTCCCCCCTCCCAGACCAGGGGCAACATTTAATTTCATAAAGAAACTTGTAAAAGTGATTCTCAGCCTGTGTTTGTGTCCAGCCTGTCTGTCTGTGTGAACCTGTTTCTAAGTCACTGCAGTTTCTGCTCCTGCAGCTTAACAGCCATCCTTTGGACAGAAGGCTGGGAGGCAGAAGCCAGACCCCGTATCAAGGCGGGTAACTGTGATTACCAGCTCCCAGAACTCCTGCTCTTTCCTTAAATGCAAGCCATGTCTCAGAAACATCAGAAAAGCTGCAGGGGATGCTCAAGCCCACTTAGAACAATATAGGATTAAAGAGGACCAAGCAGCACCCGTAACTAAGATACCTACTTGGAACCTGACCCTCTCCAGAGCCTTCTCCCTGCCCTTCTGCCTGGGAAAACACACAGCTCCATGCTCCTAGGCAGAACCAGATGTGACATCGCCATCCATTCAATACTGCCCTCAATAGAGATCCGTGAGCAACTCTCAATCTAAGTCCCCAAAACCTCCCCCTCATGCAGACAAGGGATGTCTGCCCATGGAACGTTTTTTACTTCCTCCTTCCCTCTTCTCCTCCCTCATCCCCATCACCCCAACCAACAGAGGAAAACGGGGCTTACCAGACTCCCAACAGAACACTTCTCCATGCTTGAAAGGACAGTGTGGCAATACATGGGAGGGCCGGGGTGGGGGAAATGGGGGACACGCTAAATAAATGAATGTCAGACTTTAGAAGAAGCTACTGAGATCAGGCTCGACTATGTGCATCTTATCCAGTACCCAAATTGACAGTGACACCTCCCAGCCACGTGAGGTTAGGAGGGCTCTGCATGCCATGAGCGTTATGTGGTTACTCCTCCCCAGACAGAGCAGCACTCCAGTGGGACAGTACAGCATCCATAGGGCTGAGCTCCCTTTGCTGCACCCTCAGCACCACCAGGGCAATGGTCACTGTTGTGTTTACCCCAGTAAGTGTCTGCATCCTCCTTTCCTTACCTTTGGCATGCTTGTTTTGATTGGCCAGGAAGAAAAATCTGTTGGCACAGAAGTAATCCATTTTCTGGGCTTATCACCCTTGTAGTCAGTTGGGAGGGACAGGGAATTGGACCGGTGACCCCTAGCTGGAAGGGACCTGGCAACAATGTCGCACACAACACAGGCACACACCCTAACAGCAAAACCAACTGTGAAGTGTCACCAGGTTTCTCGCAGTGTTGCCCAGCTGTTACCAGTGTGCTCAAGGACAGAGTCTCCCAAAACCTCTGTGTGTTCCTGCTCAATACCTCAGTGCTCACATTGTGGAAAAGACCAAACTTCCTGCGGCTACTTAGATTCTCCTACAGTGCACCTTTTGTTTTGAACTCCTGTGCTGCTTTACACACTCAGCTTTACATGTACATTGAAGTCACTCGCATACAAATCCTCACCTACTCTACTGAATGAGGTGGGCTGACAGCGGCACCATTTCCTATAGTGCAGCAGCTTCCAAAGGCCACGAAAAATGCCCCTGCCCTCAGCTAAAACATACACACGAACTAGCTCCTATCAGTTACCTGTGTTATCAGTCCTCTGGCCAGTAAATACACATCCATCACATTGTTTACATTATCCCCTCTTCCAGAACTTACTCCATAGCCAATCATCACATACAAACGATTTAGAGAGAAGCTTCTTACAAAAATCTAAGTGCCAAACCAGACTTTTCTGGCCACACGCTGCACCAGTTGATGAAAAGTTGTTTATTTCTGGCATAGAGAAATACATTCTCCACTTGACCATCAACCAGTACTGCTCTTCCCAGAAGTGTCTTCAGTTAAGTTTCTGGTCTTGCAAGAAACAGCTGAAGCTAGGATCTGATCCCCTATGCAAGACTGAAATCAGGTATAAAAGCTGATTACACTGAAAGAGGTGGAAAGCATGTAACACAGCATGTGGAGTGATGGCAGTGACACTGATAGAACAGGTAAGGATCAAACCCACTTTGCTCACTCAACATATCTACCACGCACCAACCAGCACGTTAACAGACCACTTGGTAAAGATGAAGAGGTTCATCCCTTATTTTCTACCCAAAACTACTTCCTGATTCTGTAACCACGGAACCTCTTATTTCCTGAAGAAACTGTGTATGAGATCATGTGTAACCTCCACTGGTTTTAAATGAGTAGTCATGTCCTGAATTCCTGATTAAATGGTACAATGTACTTGTTTTAGACAGTGCCAGCAGAAAAACCAACACTGACCTTCCTTCACCCTGGCACCTGGATTTTGCATGGAGTTATTCACACTGTACTGTCAATGAGAAGTATCAGGGAGAAGCTGTGTGTAGGAAAGCAATCATCCATGCACACACTGAGTAGCTTCTCAAGGTCATCAGCTAAACTTTTAATAAAGGGGGTTGTGGCATACAAACAACAGGTCAAGTACAACTGCTGTCAAGTTCCCTGAGCTTAACGGGAACACAAGCTTACCAGGTTTCCATGAAGAGTCCACTTCAAACGTGTAAGTGGAGAAGTGAGACTCTGCTGCCCACTCCTCTGGAGAAGAACCTCCTACATGGCCACAAATGCAGATTTCCATGCAAAACAAATGGCAGCCCCCGACACGAGTCTCCACTGCACCAATCACTCTGGATGCCAGGCTAGGAGCTACCTACCTAATCCAGAAAATACTTGTGCACTGAGCTGCAAAAGAGGACAAGAACGCTCGTTCCAGGGGTGCTTTGGTGCTTTGTGCTATTAGGTGTTTTGGTTCTATTTCCCTCCTTTTGTAGCTCTCCATTTAGGAAGCGTCTTGTGAAAAATAGCCATAAGTAAAATCTGCCTAGATTCCACTTGGACAAATAAAGACAGACTTACGTAAAGCATGTGAACCAAGCAGAATGATTTGCTGCAGGTACCAGCAGAAAAAAGAGAACCAGTGGCTGCTACGTTACCTTGGTTCTGCTCTGACAACAAGAAATACCTTTGTTTCAAACTCCGAGTTGGGAATAACTGAGTCAGAAAAGGTGGGTGTATACACTAGAAAAATGCCTGTGCTTCGAGTTCTGGTAACATCAAAGCAGTACAAACTGCCTTTGTACTAAATCAGAATAACAAATCGGTTCCCATGGAGCTCAAAGTTCCCACAAAGCAGCCTTTAGGATCTCTTCTATTTATTACCTGAACTGTAGGCTGCAGGGTGGTGAGGAGCCCTGGTTCGGTCCGGCACCATCCATCGCCTTGCTGCTGCTGCACACTGCAGGCAATTCCAGGTGCCCAGGACACTGCTCCAGCATGTCCATCTGCCCTCCAGCAGCTCAGGACGCACAGCCCACCTGCACCTGAGTGTCCAAACAGCTTCCTGAAAACATGAGAAAGCCAGGCCCCTGCCATCCCTCGGGACAACTGAGAACTGAGGCCTTTACAAGTGACAGACATTCAAGAGAATCTAATCTCAGCTTCAGACTGGAAAAGCTCCATTTCCTGGGATGCCAGAATGACAGTAACTAGCTTTTCTTCATAAAAAGGACTTTTGGTTTTTTACAATATAGGTCAAAACTTCAGCTGTGCTCCTGCAGATTTACTGTAGTGCAAGAACATCCTCATGTCACACCAGAATTAAATGTACCTATCTTGCTACTGACTTTTACATATCGGTCTTTTGAAGTATTGTACCACTTCCTCTACAGACTGCTTAAGAACTTTGTCAGCATCATTGAGGTGGTACAGCTCCCAACAAGTGCTTATTTCTTGGTTTACTGTTGTTAATTCAACTGTTTTCAATTCTCATGTCAAGTTTCGCTGTGTACCTGCTAATGGGCTTATGGCACTGTATTACCATTGTTTGGACAATGAATATGGTAGCACAATGATTTCTAAAGCTTTAAGAATGGAGCTGTTCACACTTCATTCATCCACTACTGTACCTGCTGCTACTCAAGTTTTCTACCCAAGTTACCTACAAGCAGCAGTACCACATTGGTACAATCACAAGGTCTATGGTATCCTGTACCAGCCCACCAGTACAAAGTCCCTGCCCCAGAGCTCCCAGCCTAAGCAAAGCTGTAGGACCAGGTCTTTGGGTAAGTAATGGATTAGAGAAAAAGAGCTCTGGCAACGGACAGAAATTAACTGAAATAAAATAGAAGTGTGTTCAGATGATTTTAACTCAGTGAAGGTACAGAAACCGGAATGCAGCCCTGCATTTTTCTGCTGAGTGCTACACAGACCAGGGTGGGTTATGGGAGGACGGCCTATCGCATGCTCAAGAACACCAGCAACCTGCATTTCATCTGCCTTTACATTCAGAGCCGCAAGCACAGCTCCAGGCTCCTGAGAAGCCAAGGCCACTTGCTCCTGCCCAGCCGCGCAGCAACCACAGCCTGCCAGCCTTGGGATTAACACCTCACACCACGCTTCATTTCTCACCACATCACCCAAATGCTTCCTTAACAACATTACTAAAATCCCACCGCTTTGGCAGTGCCGGTGGGTTTAGGTAAAATGCAGGCTGCTCTGTTCTTTTAGCAGAACACTCCTGCCATTCTTCCCCCTGCAACCACGCCACTCGTTTCTGCATGCAGTGAGCTTTTCTTCTGCACAACTTTGCTACCAAAGCAGCTCCCTGTTTTACAGGCTGTGCAAATGAAACACCCGTGATACTTAACCCAGCTGTGTGTACCTTTGTGTGTGACTGTTTACATAGACATTTGTGACACAGGAAATAAACAAGCTATCAACTTTACTCTTGTCTAATTCTGTAATCCTCCCATAAAACATTAACTACTGAGTACACAAAATAAACCTTTGTATCTGCTACAACTGGAGCTATGTAACAGCACTCTGCTTCAGAGAGCTTTGTCTTTCCATGCCTGCTCTTCTCCCTTTTCTCAGATGTAGCAGCCTGCCTGTACACCTTACCTGGGCTTGATACTTGTTCGCTTTTTTCTCTGACCTCCAGCAACCTGCAAAAATACACCTGCTATCTAAATCACATCATCCGCAAGAAAAACTTCACCCCCAGCTCCATCTAAGTCTCTCCCTGTGAGCTACTTGTACCCATGAGGCCCAACAGCCTTCCCTGTAGGTCTGCCATTCTTTGCAACACAGACAATACAACTTCCCATAGCTACCAAAGTGCTCTGACTGCTCTACAATGGGTTTTAATTCACATTTTGTTAGAGCAGTCCATTCCACTCTGGGTAGCCAACAGCCTGATGGAGTTTGAAATAAAATACAGGAGAGCACTGGGCCTCCCACACGTAAGTCAGGCATTGATTCATGCAATGCAGCACCACCTTGAACCCCAGCACTATGACTGGTATTTCCTGCAAAGGAGAATTCCCAGCTAACAACAATCCATACACTGCTCCTGACTCCAGGGGAGCTCAGCAACAAAACTATTCCTATTGCTTGACTTCAGCTACAGTGAGCCATGGAGTTCAGAATCTGAAGCAAGACATTAGGAAAAGCAAACCCTCCTCTTGCCCATAATCAGTGACAGAAAACTTGACACTCATCAGAATTTCTTGCCTTACTCCTGGCAGCAGCCAACTGAATGGTTATGTTTTGGGAAGAGGCTCTGGCTGTTATCAAGTGCTCAAAGCCGCCTCTAAAGTGAGGGGAATTCTTATCTGCACAATTCACAGCACCTCCCACTCTTGAGCAAGTAAGTGGGAGAGCACTGCACATCACAGTGTCATTGCAGAATGAATCTGGAAAGAGAGGGGGAAAAAGCCCCACAAGCATAAATGGCCTACCATTTTGACAGTCCCATGGATACACTTAACACAAACTAGAAAGAAACCCCATATACAGAACCTAAAAGTTGTTCAGTACCATGTTCTCATGAGCAGCAGATACAGTGCAAAGTAACTCTTCACAACAACTACCAGAACAGCTGCACCGGAATGCCTCTAAACCAACCATGATCAGCATCACTGTGGAGAACAGTTTTTCCCCTTTGCGTCCTCCCAGATTCCAGCAACCCACTGGTTCAGGATTCTGAATTTCCATCAGTTCCTGCAATGTGCAAAAAAATCCCCAACCAACACACACAAAAACCCAACCCAACCAAACCAAACCCCAACCCTATCTCCCTGCAAAATACAAGTGAGCCCAGGATAACTGACCAGCAATTCACATGAAGTAAAATGCAGTAAACCAAAACCTGGCCATGGGATTCCTGGTGCTGGGCTGTTTTAGAAGCTCAGCTGTTTGACTGAACAATGAAAGAGACCTGTAGCAATAAACTCAAAAACCAAACGTTATTTCTGCAGATCCATGCAGTTACTGACGCTGGACCTTCCTCTTCCACATATGCTGCTTTTCATAGGCATGTTATCAGGTAAGTTACTGTTATTTTTGGAGACCTACAATAGATGAAATAGCGGTTAGTTCAAGCGGTACAGCCCTGTGCCCCCCAATTATACCTACTTCCATTCTAATATTAGCGTCACTTACAGCCACCCACACTTGAAAGAAACAGGATGATTTCATACCATTCAAACCTACTCAATTATTTCCCTTCTAGAGAACACTCAAGACACTGATCTACAACAGCTTTCAGCTCAAGCATTGTCACTCTGAAACAGCACTGATTTGCTATCAAATACATGCTAAAGCACTGTGAAACTTTATAGCTTAAAACAAAGACAATAACATATAAAGCAATAAAACCCTCAAACACCAGGAAATCCCTCAAAAGGGAATGAGATAGGGTTGTACCATCGTTACCATACCCTCAAGCAGGGCAACTCAGGACAGCGTATCCTTCACTGGGAAGCCTTTTATTACTGTGTTTTGCTAGCCATTGAGAAACCTGACTGAGAAAAGGCACTTAAGCAATTTAAATGTTTTGCTTTGCTTCAGTCACCCACCAGATTTCAGTACCGTAAGGAGTTTAAACATACCAGACTGCTATCCAGCAAGGGAATCATATCTAAAAGGACGTCACCAAAGGCAGGAGGAAAAAACCACAATAAGCAACACAAGTCAATCTTTATTGAAAACTGATGTATTAATACATAACAATTCTTGTTACAATAAACGTGCTTTTAAGAATTTAAATTTGAGCTCATCTACTCATTGAATTGCATAAAAAATAAAAAAGTATGAATTTTCACAATTGAACTGGCTCAGAATGGAATCTCCACTCTTTGTGTTGATGCAATAGTTCAATGCAGGAGTGAGTGATGCCTTAAAACTTATTCTGGAAGACAACATTGACCTAAACTTAAAAAAGTACCAATACAACTGTTCCTAAGACAGCTTTAAAAAAAGTCATAAAAAGGAAACCTGTGTCTATCTCATAACAAACATGGAGAACTATTACTGGGGCCTCTTGTACTTCCATCGCATGCACTCACTTCTTCAAATCTTAGATAGGAGGGCAGCCAATAATAGCAATACAATAAAAAAAACCCCACTAACAAATCCATTCTACTTAAAACAAGTCCGTACAGCAGCCAGCTCAAAAAGCTTTCCCAGTTTGCCTGCTAAGTGCTCAAAAGTCACAAGTTTAGAAAAGCCACATTTACGTTCTGGATGTTGAAACTTCAGAGCCCATAAATCATTGAGCATTTTTTGAGATCAGGAACAGACCCTTACTACTTGTGGAATTAGGGTGTTTCAGTGTTATATTCAACCCCCACAAGAAAAGGTTTCCTTGTCCCCAGATAAGCCCTGTTCCTTCTTCTCTCCCTTCTGTCTACACCACCACAGCTCATTTTCTCTCAACACCTCCCCAGAGGTGCACATACCGCGCTGAAAGAGTCCTCACTACTTCAGAGATCTCAGAACGAACTGGATACCTCGCACAGCTTGATCCACAAAACTATCCTAGCTTTGCTGCAGCTGTTCCTGTTAACTGGCATTCTACCTCCTCGAATCTGAAGGGTCTGCAGGAAGCTCTGAGCAGATAAAATACAGGTTAGAAAGCTGGTACTTAATAATGAGAGGTATTCACAAACACTTTGACAGCAAGATTACTGGACTGCGTTTGACCCTCAGCACATGCTAAGGTCGGGCAGTGACACCTGCTGGAGAAGGCAGGATATGGATCAAGCCTATTTCTACCGCACAAACCACATCCCGGGCAACTGCAACCACCCATTCTACAACCACAGCATCTGTCCTCTTTCCCGCAAGTTCCAGCTGAAGGATCACTACTGTTCATGTTCCTAAGATGACAGGTTTCACATACATGGCATTTACTAGACTCTGGTAGGAGCTTAAGCCTAGAGTTCAGTGGTGGTATCAGATTGCTGTGCTTACCTGTTCAATCAAAATTATGCTCTAAACCCAGGTGAATGGTATGTAATACTGTGCTTAAGCACTGGGGGATGATTCAAAGTCAATTCTCTTGCTCACATATCTTAAGTGGCCTCACTACCCAAGTAGCAGTGAAGCCAGAATGCTCTGTGAAGAGTAGCCAATGTTGAGTACCCTGGCATACAACTGTACCATAAACTATTCTCAGACAACACTAAGACATGGTGGTACTTACGGGTGGTGGATGGGGATTTTTTGTTTGTTTTCACTGGATGAAGCAATACAAGGAAGGCCTTCAGCTAAAAGAAAGGATTTTCTTCATCTACCACATGCATCTAAGCATTTAACTTGCATAGTACACTCAAAACAAAGCTTTCTTCAATAGCATTCCTTGCTTGTCTCCTAAAAACTTCAAACAGGAGATGGTTACAAGCATAAACAAGATCTAGTAGTAGGTTCGCTGTTCTCCTTCCTAGTGTTTCATCATTCACCACCACACCACTAACTAGGGCTACATCGCTTTGGTGCCAATTATCAGCCATTGTTTTTGCTGCTGCTATATTGACAAGACATTTTAATCGGTTCGTACTGACCTGGGGAATACCTCAGTTTGTAAAAAACACTTGATCTAAATTCAACACCTACAATCTGAATTAAAAAAACCAACCCAAAACTTTCTCAGACTTCTCTTGGTTATTGCTGCAACAGTTAGTTTCAGTTCCAGGTTTAAAGTAGTACTTTTATTTGTTTAATCATAAAAAGCTGCCATAAAAGGTTTTTTTTGTAGGTTTTTTGTTGCTTTTTTTTTAAAGAGAAGCTCGATCTGAAACGTCTCTACTGCACCAGCTCTTGTCTTCTGCTGAGGAGCGCTAGTGCACACTCATACTGTGTATTTATTTATAAAGGAATTCTAAATAGGGAATGTTATATAAAAAGCAGGAGAGAATGTTTTGTAAGACCCTCGCTGTGTAAACGCCTATTTAATGATGTACAGTTTCCTCTGCTGCAGTTTTATATCCATGCTTTCTACTATTTGCAACAAAATACCATTAAGATAGTTCTATATACACGT
>JAOEHY010002719.1:3207-15090 GCA_025447955.1 Psilopsiagon aurifrons | reverse complement strand
AACATCACTAAGCCATAACTAAAAACATTGGTGTTATCAGCACTGTTCTCAGGCCACAAGTCAAAACCACAGCACTGTACCAGCTACTAAGAAGGAGAAAAATGACTGCTACTGCTGAACCCATGACAGTGCTAAAACCAGAAGCTGCTCAATATGACTTCAAAGACCATATCCATGCCTGGAAGCAGCTATGGCTTCAAGCGAAGACACAGCACAATGAAGAATCACAAAGAGTCTCCCAGACATCACTTATGCTACTTATGTCACCATGTTTTCCATCCTGTGAACTCTATTTCTACAATCTACAAGAAAATCAGAGGGGATCTGACTCTGCTGTCCTTTCCCTGGGAAGGATGCACTGCAGTGGAAGAGCAGGCAACAGACTAGCCCTCGACACAGGAGGAATGTCCTTCACCTTGTCCTCTGAATATTTAAATCCCAGAGGCTCCAAAGAGCTCATATTTCTAACACTCTTAAAGTTATTTTATTGTTGTATCACACCCTTATCTTGAAAGTGATGTTGTAATGTTAGATCTATAATAGAGACTAAGTCTGCTAAGGGTCAAAAATCCAGCCTTTTAAATTTGTACATAGGCACCAGCCTAGAAGTGATGAGCTCTTTAATAGACCTGAAAAAACTCAGGGGTCACTGTACCATTTTGGCATGGTCCTCTGATCCTCTTACTTCTCTTACACTGTCTGCTAACATTTAAAAAAGCAGCCAAATGCTTGCATCTCAGTGTCCTGTATGCTGAGGAAAGAGGGAGAGAGAAGGAGAACCATTTATTTTGCTGCCTCTATTCCCATGAGAACAACTAATCACGTGGTAGTAGAACAACAAGTTCTGCTAGGCACACGGAATCTGCTTATGAGACATCTCTGCATACTCTTGAGGATTCATTAGCTTTAAGTGGATATTTTTCCACTCCTCCAGATCATTGTTATTTCAAAATCAAATTTATTCAAATCAGGGAAAGACACATCTCCTCAAGTATGCCAACTTCAAACTCAAGCACCAAAAGTACTGCATGTATTTTTTGAAAACAGTTCAATGATTTAAATATGCATCAGCTACAAAAATGGGGTTTTGGTAAACTCTTTCTTTTCACCCTGTATGGAGTGCTAATAATTACTGTGATTTCTGTCATCCTTCTAAGACACTGAAATTATTATGGAGAAATAATTTTTCTATACTGGCTGCATTGCAAAAATAACCAGTTCTGTGTTTGTTATTTGATCATCTAGGGAAAGAGTAACACAATAGCTACACCCAATGGCAACTTCGTTAACTGCTATTTTTCTAATAAAAATTGCTAGGATTTTCTTAACAGGAACTTAATAACCAAGGTCAAACATAAATACTTAGGCCAGCTTTAACAGTTTCTTTTTCATGAAGATAAATTCCTCTTAAAATGTCTTCACATCAAGTAATTTTTCACCTTTATAATTCAAACTTTCCTTGTAATTTATCTTTTAATGCACAGCAGTGTTGTTCTTTTGACTGTTTTATTATCTTCTCCAACTAGTGCACTTGGACTAGCATAATAAATTAGGCCACATATTCTTCTCCTTACTGGCTTCTAAGATTTTTGCTTCATTGTGGCAAAAAAAAAAGTGTAGCTTTCAGATTGTGAAACACAGGAGGTGTTGCCAGGTTACATTTTGTGTTTGCAAGGAAAACAATAAATGATGCTTTAATATGGGTAAGAGACATCTCCAGTTTTATAGACTGTTACAGAATAAGGACCTTCAAAAGTCCCTTCTAGTCCAACCACCCTGCAAAAAGCAGGGACACCTTCAACTAGATCAGGTTGCTCTGAAGTCATGCCCTTGAATGTCTCCAGGGATGGCACATCCACCACCTCTCTGGAAAACCCATTCCAGTATTTTACCACCCTTATTGTAAAACTTTCTTCCTCATGTCCAGCCTGATCTCCCTTCTTTTAGTTTAAAACTATTGCCTTAGATTGATGGGTCCTAAGTTGCAATAGGATGAGTTCTACTGCAACAGGCACTGCTAAAAAGTCTCCCCATCTTTCTATGCCCAGTAGTTAAAGGTCACAATAACATTTCCTTGGAGTCTTCTCCTCTCCACACTGAAAAACCCCAGCTTTCTCAGCCTTTCCTCATAGAAGACGTGCTCCAATCCTCTGATCATTTCCATGTTATTCTATAATAAGGCTATAGATGCCAATAAACAAACAAAGAAGGGGTGAATGTGTGAACCTTTTTTTAGCCAGTTTTTGCCTTCTGAATTTTTGTAGGATGGTAGTTATATTTATGAGAAGTTGGAAAATTTTGATGGACAAAAGCCAATTTGTTTCTCCCATGCTGCTGCTCTAGGAAGAACCCAGTCAGATGGCAATAAAATCAAAATGACACAGAATGAATGGGCACAAGTCATCGCTCAAATACACCAGCATATTTCGTCAGCTTCATCTGAATAGACTCAGAGGGGCAGAAAAGCCTTTGCTAAAATCACATGGATTTTTTTCCCTCTGAATGTCTAGCCTTTATCATTGCCTATGGAAATGGGACGCCCTCACTGATACAAGGCATCCACTCAGGTCTGCTCTGCAGAGGACTTTTCGACACACAGCCTGCTATTTTTGTTCTGCTCTTCAGTTGTCATGGCTGGAAGTTCAACACAGTGAAAATACACCAGGTAGAAAACTAAAGGTCAAAGTTCAATGCTTATTAGTAAAAATGTTTTTAATGAGAGCCTTGTAGATTGTGTTATCTAACCATGTGTAAGAGTCTCCCAGATCACATTTCTCAATCAAAGTACTGCTAAAAGTAGCCATGCTGATTGCAATTTGCTCAAAGGATGGTTAGAGGTTGCTGGGAAGGTGCCAGTATATCTGTTGCTGGAATATTGCATGAAAACATCCAAAGACAAGCAAAAATCCTGCTGAAAAAAGAAAAAAATATAAAAAGGTGACATCAGAAATCCCTGTTGGAGCATGGAAACCATAGAACAAGCAGGGTTTTAATTTGCCTGCATACAGCAAAGCAGTTGTTACAGAGAAAGATCCCTGCAAAGGCAGGTTTTGCCTTGAGATTTACCACCAGGGTTAGCAGAAACCTTGCCAAAAGCAGCTGTCCTTCACACAGCACTGTCCTCCTAAGCAAAAGAAGCAAATTGGTTCCACTGAGAACACGTGTGTTCCTCATGTGGGGAAAGTCTTCTTCACAGTCTGTCATTTATCCAGAAAAATAGGAAGAGGAGAGGCTCTGGTGAGACTGATGACACCTCTCAGCCTTTGTCTTCAATTCAGAGCAGCTGTGGATTACCTTTTCACTAACCTGGCAAGCACAGGTTGGCTTCAGGCTCTTTCAGATCCTCAATACTGGAACTCATGGGGGAAAAAAAATAAGAAAAAAAATAATTATAAGCATATTTTTGAAGGGGAGGCGGTAAAGCTTTCATTTATGCTCACCCATCCAAGCTGATTCTTATATTCCCATAAAGATGCAGATGCCTAAACAGCAGGATGACTTCAGCGTCCAAAAGAACAGAAAGGACTCTGAGCTCGCCCCATAAAGATTTTCCTGCAAAGACATGGTAGTGCTAGGTCCATGCCATTGGCCTTTTCCTACTGTAATTAATTAATTCTGGGAAATACTGCGTTTAGGGAATTAGGTCTGACAAAACAAAATATCCCACTTTTGCATGCACTGAAGACAAGGGCAGATTTACCACTGACTCTGAGTCAGCAACTGTTTGACTCATCAAGCTTAAACATTTTTTTTTATATGCAGCTGTAGCATATTGTCCGTGACTAGCCTATCTGCTGAGTCAGGGAACAAAGCAGCAACATGAGCAAATGGCAGACCATGGGCGTGCCCTGGTTTTATCTCTTTTTCTGTCTTCAGTTCCTTGCCCACCTCCAGGTTCATCTTAGAAAACAAAGACTCTTTGTTTAATTTCTTTGCAAGTGTTCCTATTTCCAGTGTAAAGGTCTTCAGGAGTTAAGATTGTGACCTTTTGATCGGCACCTGAACAACATATTTGAGGAGCTATTGCTGCAGCACTAAGCCAGGCTGTTGTCTCTATGTAGGGAATCACGGGATTTGGGGGGTACTGCATGTGCCCTACAAACTAGCAACATCCTGAGGCTGAACACTTTATCTTGAGTCACAGCAATCCATTGGCATACAGGGTGCTTTACACATATATGAAGTGACAGCTCCATACCCTGAATATCTGACAATTTACAGTGGGATTTACACAGCAAGGATCTCAACAGACAGTTGGAAAGGGTATAAGAGGACAGAAATTACAAGCATGGGAGATACTGAGATGGGCTTGATGTTATGTGTCCACTGGGGGAGTGTTTGGGAGAACTTGCAGGCACACATGACAATTTTTTTTCTCCAGCATATAATATAGCCTGGTTTCACAGTGCTCCTCATTCAAAGATAAATTTACATTTCCTTGGTAAAAACTGTAGAGGGCTCATATTTATCCACTTTATTCATTCAGTTAAAAGGGTAATTAATTCACAGATACCACCTCTTCCTTCAGGCTACTTTTTAGCATGAAACTAATATTGCTGGTGCAGTCAAAGAAGCAAAATAAATTTCTTTAACTGTTTTATCTTTAAGGTGGTAGTGGGGAAATTTACAAAGACCTGAGTCAGCCCCACACATCCCTGCTGGCGGTTTGATCAGCCTCATTTCATAAATAATGCGTGTTGGTGCATGGCTGCTGCAGGATGTAACACCTTGCCTTGTCTGGAAAGCCAGCAAGCATTCAGAACGCATTACTCACAGGCTGCAGCTCCTGGCAAAGTCACCTTCGTGCCACATAACTTGCACAGTGATTGCAGCTTAGGAGGGAACTCTCCAAAACCACTTGCCCCAAATCCTGCAATATCCTGTTGATATTGGCAGGGTGAGATTCTACTCTGGCATAAGTGGCTCATGAACTGTGCCCTGTTGCTTTTGTTGCTTTGCAAATGGTTGCTTTTAAAGAAGGACCATTATAGCCTTGTGATTTGATTTTGTGCCTGTCACAGAATGTGACAAATGGCCAACTTTCCCCTGCTAAAGCTACTTTCTCCCTGTGTTCCTCCTACAATCAAGGGAGAGGGATGCTCCTGTAGATGGCTGTAAGTGAAGACTCCTTCTGTACGTGATTCATTCAGTGTCCTCTGATTATAACAAGACCCCAGTGAGATTAGCTCCACAAAGATAGCAGCCTTTGCAAAGATTCTTTATGCATGCTTTGATGCCTATTACTGAGCTCAACAACTAATTGAGCTGAATATTCTTTTCAGAAAGATATCTACTCTGGAATTAAAAGCACTACAGAGAAGATCATCTGATATATCTGTCTCAGCCACTCAGCCTCACTTTGCTTTCTAGTCCCTGCAGGAAAATAGGACATGCAAAATCTTTTGAAAAAAGTGATACCCTGAATGATACCCTGAAGTGCCCAGAACCTAAGGGATCACTTTCAGAGGTTCAGATGGGATGAGTCTACCTCAAATAATGCTGATTATACCACTGCTTCTCTGCTTTCATTAGCCCTTCAATTTCATTTTCTTTTTTACCTGGTAGAAAGGTTTTCCTGACAGCCAAGAGAATCGCAAGCAAGTAAAACCTCATCTTCCATTAAGAGAGAGACAGAGACTTCCAGTCTGTGTATCTGTGCAGAGATGCTCATAAACATGAAAAACATGTCCTAGAGCCTCATTAATGTAAAAGCAAGTTAAAAATGCCAATGCACCTACTAAATATATTTCATGATTTGCAGGCCTTCCTAATCTCTGAGCACTTAGGGTTGACAACACTGTAAATAACAGCTTCTGGCCCAAAATGAAAGGGGAATTTTATAACTTTAATGCAGAATGACACAAAAGATAAATAAAGATGATCTGAAACCTCTGTCAGAAAATTCATAAACAGGACACTCAGGAGAAAGGTATTCACATTCAAATGTCTGCTTACGCCATAAAACAATCAGATCAAGACTGCAAGGCACATTAGGAAAGAGTAGTAAGGCATTTCCACTATCTGCCCAGATGGAAGAAAAGGGGAATTATAAGACATGGTCAACATATCCAGAAACTACTTGAACCTTGCAGTCTGCACATCAGCTGAAAGACTAGAATTTAAGTGGGGACTGAGACTTCAACTAAGTCAACAAGTCATTAGGTAGACCAGAAACCTCTTGCAGTCAAGTTCTCAGTCCCGGTGACAGACCATTTTTAGCACCACCTGGAGGTCCAGGCTTTCTTTCTCTCAACCCAAACCCTAACCCAAACCCTAAATGAACCACATAGACTGGCCTCTTTCAAACCTGCACTTCCACTCCCTGTCTCATTTTCAATCTTCCATCTCTGTGCACACAGGATGCATTACTTCTTTGAAGGAGCTGGGAAAGCAAACAGTAGCATATCAAACTCAGCTCTGTATTTCAATTGCCCCATGATAGTCACTTGTCATATATCTGATATTGGCCTTCGCCCTGGTACTTACATTGTCATCTTCAGCAGATCTTGTGTATGTCCTTCAGCAGTCTTTTTCCTGTATAAACTCACCCTAAAAGGATGAATTTCCAGGTGTGTACGAGCAGTTCTAGAATGTCCCCATTATGCATCCAGGTGCTCAAGGAATTAAGTGCCTCAGCCAAGGCTTTAAGACAATGGGACTAGCTTAATGTGCACTTACATAAATAGAAATATCTGACCCTGATAACATCATTAATTAGATCCACCAAAAGTCTTGCTTTACACAAATAAACAATTTCTTTCTTTTATTTAGCATCAATTTGTCATACATTAACATGCACTAGACTGTCTTCTCAGGACTTTCTCCTTGAATATGGTGATTAAAAGGTATTTTAAAATTAAGAAAAGTATTCTTAGACATGCACATCACTCCTGGAGCCTAAGCTTTAACACATTCAGAATAAAACCTTGACTTCCCAGTAAGTGCATTCATCTACTGTCCACAATGATGGATCAGCAATGAAAGAAAGTAGAGAAGCCATTTCCTTCTCACATGCAAAGCATTGATCTTTCAGAAGTTTACTTCAATTTGCAATACCAAACCATGACCTTGAGTGTCAGTGGAATTTTCTTTTAAGTTGCTACATTGGGTCCGTCTGGGGTGAGTTAATTTCCTCGATAGCAGCCTGTATGGTGCTGTATTTTGGATTTGTGGCTAAAACAGCGCTGATACATACCAGCATTTTGACTGTTTCTGAGCAGTGTTTGCACAGCCTTGAGGCATTTTCCATTTCCCACTTTGCTTCCCCAGAGGGCATGGTGGATAGCTGACACAAATAAAGGGGAATTGCATGACACATAATGTGATGCTTAGCAATAAAAACTGAGGGGTGGGTGGCTTGGGGGAGCTTGTCATTGCTTAGAGACTGGATGGGAATCAATCGACATGTGGGAGGCAGTGAGTGACCGCATGTGCATCACTTGTATTTTAATTCCTCCTACCATAGCTTATTAAACTGTCTTTACGGCAACTCTAGCATTTTCTCACTTTTGCTCTTCATATTCTCTCCCCCATCCCACTGTGCGGGCAAGTGAGCGAGCAGTGGGGTGGTGCTTAGCTGCTGGCCAAGGTCAAACCACCACAGTTGAGGTCAACTTGAGTCAGGGGAAAAACATAGCTCCTTTGCAGTCTCCACCTCCAATGATGCTTTTTGCCTCCAAAAGAAATCAGAAATTGTCCATATGTAAAAAAAAGAATCCCATTTGTTTCTGTTAACATACTGCTGTTCAATGCAGGAATGTGATCTCAACTATCATAGGAGGCAGAGACTAACACACAAAGCATAGATGTGAGCAGAACGTGAATCCAAAGACATGAACGTGAATCCAAATACAGGTGGCGTGCACTGTCTTCTCATACAGGTAAATGTGGGTATGGATAGTTGAAGAAATACCCATGAAAGATTACAGCTGTATCACATGGGCCACTTCTAAACTACATGAGTTGGTGCTACAGTAGGGTAACTGGTATAAAATATCCATGGAAAAACTGATCAGCTATCACGGCTATACCATGACAATTATGTGTACTAGTGGAGTCCCCCTAGTGACCTGTGCACTGGCACGGTCTTGGTGGGGGTCAGTTCTACTCCTGGCTTCACCCTGAGCTTTGTGGTGAATCCAAGCAGATTGTGTTACATTTGCTGTTTACAGCTGCAGATGGTGGACACGGGTCACAGCCTCCATTGCACAGTTTCGATGCCTTTGCTGAAGTGCCCTGGGCATCAGGAACCCATCTAGGAGCAACTGCTATGCAGTCATGGCAGATGATGGGGCCCTGGCTGGAAATCTTGCTGGCCGAGCAGACCCTGGGAAACTGACAGAGTGGTGGCTGAGGTCACAGGGTGGCTGGCGAAGGAGGCCAGAACCCATGGAGGAGACAGAGTGGCAGGGCCCGGCAAGGCAGCCCCTCAGAGGTGCCACCAGAAGCATGGAGCTCTTGGGAGTGATGCTGGGGGGTGCCAGCCCCCGTGGGGAGGAGGCAAAGACAGGTCCTGAAGGGGGGAGGCAAAGGCGAGGGCCACAAGGGCACCATCAGGGTCTGATGGGTTCCTGCAGCCAGGGCTGGGCAGTGAACCACACAGGACAAGTGGTCACTCACATCGGCACCAGCACCCATGGCCAGGGAGAGCAGTGAATGGGGTCTCTCCATGGACAGTGTGGAGCGCCGGGGAAATGGGCCCAGCACCCTGGGGTCCCCATGCCTGCTTCCCTCCTGGCAGCACTGGCAGAGAGCCACTAACACCGTGGTGTAATCTGGCTCTGCATTTGCAAGGATCCTGTTATTCTCCAAGAAACAAGAAGAAATGAAACGTGAGGCCCATGTACTACAATGTCAGTTTTCCTGTGGCACCATAAAGGGCTTTTACAGCCGAGCTCTGCTGGACTGGCACAGCCCTTTATGAAGAAGGGCCCTGCGCTCTGCTTCATGTTAAAGACGGTGAAGAATCAAGAATCATAGAATAGCTAGGGTTGGAAAGGAGAACGGAGTCATGTGGTGGCCTCGCTGCCATGATGGTGAAAGGTTTCCTCCTTCGCACATGGCTCCGGACTGAGCTGTGTGACAAAAATGGGTTTGCATTTATTGAGAGCTGTACACAGAGACTCCTTAAGAAGTTTTAGCTGGACCTCCAGCATCTAAGCTGTGTGATTTACATAGCCCTTCAGCTGACCTCGCAGAGCCGTCTTTCCCTTAGCCGCGGCTATGCCGTACCAGCAGACAAGCGCAGCAACACCGACATCTAGTGGCAAGTGAGGTGGCGGCTACACCAGAGCGGAAACCAACTCCGAGGAGTAAGGTATAAACCAGAAATAAAGGATAGAAAGTAGCAACAGAAGACTTTATGTAATAACTCGTTGTCCTGGGTTCAGCAGTAGCAGTCATTTTTCTCCTTCTTAGTAGCTGGTGAAGTGCTGTGTTTCTGACTTTCAGCCTGGGAACAAGGCTGATAACACCGATGCTTTCAGTTGCTGCTCAGTAATGATAAGGACTTTCTGAGCCTCATGTTCTGCCAGGGAGGAGGGGGAGCCGGGAGGAAGCAGAGACAGGACACCTGACCCAAACTGACCAAAGAGGTATTCCATACCACAGCATGTCATGCTCACTATATAAAACGGGGACAGTTACTCAGAAGGGTTAGATCACTGCTCGGTCAGGCTGGGTATTGGTCAGCGGGTAGTGACCTGCTGTATTCTCTTCACTTGCTATTTCCCTTATCATTATTATTATCGGTGGTAGCAGCAGCAGTTTGTGTTACACCTCAGTTACTGGACTGTTCTTATCTCAACCCATGGGAGTTACATTTTTTCGATTCTCCTCCCCATCCATCTGGGAGCAGGGAGAGGGGAAAGAGGGAGGAGTGAGAGAGCTACTGCGTGGTTTCTGAGTGACAGGCTGGGCTTAAGCCACAACACTCGTATTTAAATTTTTTCTCATGTTTATATGCGTATATAATATACAGTATATATATCTCAGATGTAAGCTAGTCTTAACTGTTTGTTTGCTTCACATACTAACACTGTTTTATTATTCAAATACCAATTGATTTGGTGACAATATGTTTGTATCCTATTTAGCACTCTTAGATTTTAAACATGCAGAAGCATAACTCCGGAATTCCAAGTAATTATATTATGGTTTTGTTAGCTACTCAGGCTTTAAGCATGAGAAACATTAGAATCACAGAATAGTTAGGGTTGGAAAGGACCTTAAGATCATCTAGTTCCAACTCCCCTGCCATGGGCAGGGACACCTCACGCTAAACCATGTCACCCAAGGCTCTGTCCAACCTGGCCTTGAACACTGCCAGGGATGGAGCGTTCGCAACTTCCTTGGTCAACCCATTCCAGTGCCTCACCACCCTTACAGGAAAGAACTTCTTCCTTATGTCCAATCTAAACTTCCCCTGTTTAAGTTTGAACCCATCCCCTTTGTCCTGTCGCTACAGTCCCTAATGAAGAGTCCCTCCCCAGCATCTTTATAGGCCCCCTTCAGATACTGGAAGGCTGCTCTGTGGTCTCCATGTCTTGATAGACAGGGTCAACTTACCATAACCAAGCATATTTTACTTCATACCCTGCTCTAAATATACTCATTACATTGTGTCCAGAAATATCAAGTGTGATGTTTCTAAGCTGTATCTTGGACAAAAAAAAAATTAGGATGGACTTACCTTCACAAACAGGAAAATGTATCAATGTAAAACTTATGAGGCAATGTCTGTTATAGATAGATATAGATGAATATATGCAGTTAGAGACAGACATTCAAATACCTGTCTCTATAGTCATACAAAATTAACAGACTGCTGTTATCATACTACCTTCTGGAGGACTTGGATCTCTCTTGATCATCCCCAAATGTGCACTGTAGCAATGTTTCTAGGCACACCTTCTGGTCTCTACACCTTATTCGTAGCTGTATATGGGTTTAACATTCTAAATACAGTATCAGATAATGCACTATTCAACCAGACTTAAGTGATGGCTGAAATAAGAGCGTCTGAGTGTCCTATTCTATCCAAAGACCTTGAGCTGAATGGTGGCAAACACTTTGAGAGGTGGTTTGGGGAATTGTCTATATAGCCTATATCTGGAGAGTGCAATTCAACTGTCTTTGCACTTCTCAGCAGTTCAGGAGAGATGGATCTCTTTCTCCTGGAGCTCTAAACTTCACAGCTTTTCCTGCGCAGTGACAAGGGTTCACAGTTTTACTAAAAAGTTAGAGCTAAGCACCGGCAAAGGATAACTTTCTTCAAATGAAGCTCTAGCTTGAACTGAGACAACACATCAAAACATCCAACTCTCTAAAGGACAGCCTGATGAACGTTAACATTGCAGTGTCATACACTCAGAAGTGTGGCACATCAAAATTGAAGTAGTTTCTTCTTCCAGGACTTGGATACCATGCTTTGAAAATGAAAAAAATCCATACTTCTCATATTAGCTGCATAATTCATATACTCTGCTAAGAAATTAGACCAGTTGCTGCAGCCTCAACTAGCATTCAAGCCAGTTGTAGATACCGGTTTACCACCACCTCCTCCAAATGCTTCTTACATCAGGCATCTCGGCTATTGCAAGCTGTACTTCACCAGTTCATTTAAAGAAATAGCAGATGGCCAGTGTCTTCCTCTTCTCACAGTTAGAAAGATAGGAAATGAAAAACAGAGCCACTAAACCAGCTTCTGAGAAGCAAGGATCATAGAATAGTTAGGGTTCGAACGGACCTTAAGATCATCTAGTTCCAAACCCCCTGCCATGGGCAGGGACACCTCACACTAAACTACATCACCCAAGGCTATGTCCAACCCAGCCTTGAACACTGCCAGCAATGGAGCATTCACAACTTCCCTGGGCAACCCAT
>JAOEHY010002718.1:0-25390 GCA_025447955.1 Psilopsiagon aurifrons | reverse complement strand
GAGGGGCAGGATCACCTCCCTCGACCTGCTGGTCACACTCCTTTTGATGCAGCCCAGGATACGGTTGGCTTTTTGGGTTGCGAGCGCACACTTCAGCTTTGAGGTGATGTGTTACATGTTAAAGGTATGCACTCTGGTGGATGAATGATGCTCAAAAGAACTTGGGTATCACTATCACTGAGAGAAGGCTGTAAAGGAAACCCTTTGAAGGTTTTTAACACTCTCACAGAAATTAAATTCTAAATTTATTAGAGAATGTGGTGAATTGGAGAGGTGTTTCTTGTGCCCCTTTGTGTTGTGAGTTTGGAGGGTAGCTGGTGCCTAACTACTCATCTGACATCTCCCTAGACTGAGGACATACTCTGGTTCCCTTGAAGTATTGAGCCTCTTCAGCTCCTGAAATCGAGGAGCCTTCACTTTTAAGAGTCAGACTGTTAAAATCGTTGTGGAGGGTTGTTTGAGGAACCCCTCACATCATGAATTGGACAGTAATAAAGTTCTTTGTAAGACACGTAATAAAGAGCTTGTAGGTTTCTATAGGTAGCTAAGTAAATCAATTTGTGCAAGGTATATGCTCTGGACAAGGAAGGCTGATCTTGTGCTATAAATACATTGATTGATAAAGTAATATCACATATGCCTCTTGCAAACTGGAGTTAATGTACTCACATTATTGCAGCCTGAACTGTAGTCTTAGCTCAAGAAAGCTGAAAACATGTGCCCTGGTTCTCTACTCACTCGTTTCAAGTTTATACCATTCTCTGTTGTGGACTTCTGTCAGTGGAAAGGCAAGAGTTCAGTAAAAACTGTGAGAATGGTAAGCATTTTTCTCATTGCAAAAGGCACTTGTGTACAATTGGTGCCAACAGGGCTACAATAGCCTGTTTGCAGAAGAAATCTTCTTTTTATTCTTCTTTATCATTGACACTAAAGCATCCTATTCTTGATATTCCTGTCTAGTTAATGACTAGTTAGCAACAACTCTCTCTTTCTGAGGAAGCTCAGAGAGGCTAACCTAAAACCAGCCTCAAGTTCATTGACAGGAGGCTACTATTGTATGGGCTTGGGCCAGGACACAGACTAGAAATAGTGATTTCCTGATACTGATGGGCAGAAATCGAAGACCTTTCTTTGACCTTCAGAAAATTCAACCACAAAAAAGCATATATTGCTGTTCTGTCTAAAGGGGAAAGTAAGGGGCCAGGACTACCTAATAAAATAATTCATGTTCCTTGTTGAGACTCAACTAAAAGAAAACCTTTACTTCTCAAGTGCTGATGTCATATTAAGAAGTCATTCTCTTTTTGACCCTCTATATTCAAAGTTTAAGTAAATATATAACTTAAAATCACCACGCACATCACCATTTTGACTGAGGCATTTTTCTATAGCAAGGCATATGTGCAGTCAGTCTGTAAAGGAAATTACTTTGAAGAGGCTTTTAATCACCTCTAGTTGTCAAAGAAACTCTGTTCTAATCTTGTTCATAATATCTTTAAGGTCACACAAAGTTCTGGCTTTAATAATGGAGACAGGATTTTGTTGGAATGGAGTGAAAGAGCCACAGTTATGGGATTCTTCATACCCAAATCTTTAGAAAAATACTGAAAAAAAAATCAGATAAATAACTGAGAAGAAGGTAGTTGAAAACCTCTGGAAGACAAAAGGGAGGTAGATGTTGGTCAGGGTTCAGTTGATTGTACCCAAAGCATATGGGGAAAACACCTATTTAATTAACGAAAAGTTTCTGCATGCAGGTAATGCAGGGAATTCCTGGTCCTTGGTGAGCTGGAGGTGCCAGTAGCTAAGCTATAGTGCAGCTTAGGGAGACCAGGAGATATGTAGGCATGGCTTGCATGGATATGGTGGAGCCACCCTACCTCCAACCCAGCACTGCTAGGAAGGAGGAAGCCTCTGGGCAGGAGAGCATCTATTCAGGAAGATAGAAATAGGTCATGAGGTAGGAACTGTCAACAAGCCAGTGGATCTTCTCACCATAAGGAATGGGCAGATGGGCTGTAATGCTGGGACAATGTGGTTATGGGAAATTAAGACCCATATCAACAACTAGTCTCATAAGTGTGAGTTTAAGTGCAGTATATTAAGCAGGAGGCTAAAGATAAGACCTTCCTGGCAGCATGTCCTATAAGTCTTCAGTACCACATCTGTGGCTAGGTGATGGTCAGTGTGTTGATACGAGCTTTAGCTCTCTCTAAATGGTGAAAAACTGGGATTTTTTTTTTTTTAATTGTAAATAAATTTGGAAATGGAGAACATCTTAGACAGCAGAGAGGTTATACAGGAAGGAGGGGTACGATCCAGTCTGCCTTTGTGCATTTAATGTTTCTAAGAATTTAAGGTAGGGTTTAAAGCAAAATCTGTAGAAAGTAGAAAGCAAAGAGGTGTGAAATATGAGGAGTGTAAGAATGCACCGTGCAGGCTTCTTTAGGAGTAAAATCATACAAATTCTGTATCTTTTGGGGAGCGGGAAGAGAATTAGACAAAAGCTTCTGATAGAGCATAGCAAAGAAAGGACAGAGTTTGATTATGCTGTGACCATCCAAATATGCAAGAGATGAATATTAATTCAGTTGTTAAAAGACATAAGGGGAAATAGCTAAAATAATAATACAGTCAATACAAGCAAATGAATAGAAGCTATAGTAAAAATAAAAGCAGAAGAATCATGGATACACATGATATGGTGAGAAAGAGTCGAAGATTTTGTACAAAAGAAAGTTATTGTCAGAAATGGAAATTTTCTGAGGAGAACATACATATTGGGGTCATCCAGTTGATGTTGCTCACTTTTGTCAGGCTTTCAACAAAGTCTGGCACTAAAAGCACTCAAAGAAACTAAGGTTTCAAAAATGAAGAGGGAAAGTGCTGTGGCTAAAGAACAGGAAGCAAATGATAAGTATTACCATTTTTACAGTAGAAGGATGCTGCTGATGGGTTTCCTGTGGATTTTTGGTGGAACCTGTACCATTCAACACATCCATAAATAGTTGTGAACAAAGGATTGATTGGCTGATTGTGAGATGACAAAATTTACTGAAACAATATTCAAGGTATTAAAAGCTAAAATTGACTGCAGAATAAACCTGATTAAAAGTGACTGGGTGGCAGCATGGAGCTAAAGTTTTAGTATTGATAAATGCAAACTAATACACACAGGGGAAAAAATAACCTTAACTGTTCATACACCATGATGAGCTCCAGGTTAGCTATTTCCACTGAGGAAGGTGCTCTCAAAGTCATTGGGAATATTTCTCTGAAAGGAGCAGCTAATTCTAGCAGCAGTCAAAAAAGCAAATTGACCCTTAAGAATTATTAGGAAGTGAGAACAAAGCAGGTAGCATTATGCTACTGTGTAAAGCTGTGCTCATGTCTTTAATTAAGTATGCAGTTAGAGTCCTCATGTCAGAAAGGATACAAGTAGGACTGGTATGGAGACAGGCATGAATATTATTATATAGCTTCCACCTGAGAGAACCACATTTCTTCAGCCTGGAAGAGATCACTGAGGAGAAGATAAAACAGAGCTCCTTAAAATCAGTGGTGGCTTGGAATACATGAACAAAAAATGGTTTTTCATTGTTTCTCAGTCAATAGTTTGGGTGAGGGATTAGACCCTACCATGTGGTGCTTCAGAGCAGGGAGGTTGCTGTAACTCATCTGTGATCGACTGGTGCTTCAGGCAGGACTGAGAAGACAGCCTTTAGCTTGTACAGGGCAAAGAGGTCAGAGCTACTGCAGCAACCTCCTTACTGACTCTACACAGTCCCATGCTCCTTTCTGGGGTGTTTAGGCTCTTTTCCTCACAGGTTACACAAGGCAATTTCCCTTTGTCTTACAGGACTTGCCATGCATTTACCACAGTTCTGGCAATCATGTATAAAAGAAATAATTGCTACATCAGAAAATGTATATGATTTGAAGAGAGTTTTAAGTCCTTTAAAGATGTCTGCTTGCCTTCCCTGTATTAAAGCACTTTGAGATCTGTGGATGAAAAAACCCAGTGCTGTATAGAACAGTGGATGTGCTAACACCATCTGGGATAAATCCTACAGTAGTAGGCAGGCCTGAGATAATTATCGTTTTCCAGCAGAGGAAAGAGGCAGCAAGCTGTGTAGAGTTCTGAGCTTTATCTGTTTTCTTCCTGCCACCAGAGGAGGAACTTTGATGCTCACTTTATAAGAAAAACTGTAATGAAACTCTACAGCTAGTAACTTAAAAGCTGAGTAACTCATTAGGACTTCTTTCCTCCAATTATGTCCCAGTTTGCTTGCCCCATCAGGTGCTAGTTTAAATCCTACTTTATTTTGTATTTCCATCTATTATGCCAGTAATAATTTTGATGCCTTTGAGGTTTATCTCTGCTGGTCTCACAGTACCACGCATGGCTTAGAGTGCAGACTGGAGCATGGAGCTACCTTTGCACATGGTGTCCTGGCCACAGCTATGTTGGGTTCAAAGATTACTACTACCAAAAGCTTGTCATCAACCTTCCCCCTAGGGATTCCTGTCCTATTTCAGTTCTGCAGTTATAATTTGCACTTGTGCATGGAGTGGTCACAGAATCACAGAAAGGCTGAGGTTGAAAGGTACCCCTAGAGGCTGCCTGGTCCGACACCCCTACTCAAAGTGGGGTCAGCTATAGAGAGTTGCCCAGGGCCATAATCATGGATGGAAATACCACAGCCTCTCACTGGTATCCCCAATGTGATTTCTCTCACTTTCCTCATTTGTTACAAATCTGCTCGTCTCCCAGAAGTATTGAATGGATGGGCTTTTGTCATTTATGAAAATGTGATGTGTAACTTAGCCTGGTGTTAGTAAGCCATGAAACAGGTCCAAGCAAGTGAGTATGTCTGTAAGACATATCTCAGCAGATACTGGCTCAGCTCTGGGAGCAGAGTATCTATGTTAGTCCTTAGTACAGCCCTTTTAGAAAAGCTAATTAGCCTTTGCATTGCTTGCCACTGCTCTCCTGGTGCCAAATGTGGTACTAGTGTGGATATGAATTAAGTACTCTCGATATACTGCATGTTGTAAACATGCCTGTAGGTTGCCTTTTCACCTAGGCTCAGCTCCATGAAGGGATTTGGACACTTAATTCTCTTCAGTCAGCAGGAGCTAGGCATCCAGTTCTGCCCAAGGATCCAGTCCTGAGGCTCTTAGGCCAGTGTTACTCAAGAGTTATTCAATGATGATTCAGTGTGTCTAAATCAGTATTGTTCTATTCATCTGAAAAAGGGTCACTTTGATTTATACAAGCTCAGGAGCTGCCATGCTGATTTTGTAGGAAAATACTTACATTTCCTCCTGAAGCCTCTGGCTGTGTCTCAGTGATCTGTATTCCACTGTGGCATAGAGGTTTTTCAAAATTTGGGAGCCATTTACAACTTTACTGCCACACTGTGACATGATGCACTGCTTTGTACACAGGGCCTTAAACAACCTGGGTCTTAAATCCATAAACTGACTGGGGCTTGGCAACACTTTGAAAGTCTCTTTGCCAAATAGCAGACATTATAGTACCCTCTGAACAGGCTTCACAAAGATCTGACTGTCTGAAATGTTCTTGTTTCTTTTGACATTCTACCAAGACATTATGAGACCACCTAAGGCTTATTTCCCTTGAAAAGGAAAAAAAAATAAAGGAAAAGAAAGAAAGTATCTGGTTTCTGACATGCTGATTTGCTCTGATGTTTTGTTTCCTCTAGGATAGTGTTCTTTTTTAAATAAATAAGCAATTGCTATCAATTTTGCATTTAGAACTTACTTGCCAAGATGTCTCTCGACATTTGTGCATCTTCTCTACTGTCTTGGCTCCCTGTTCTCTAGATGGGGGATGGCTGCTGTAGGCACTGATCTGTCTTATGTTATTCTCACGCACACATTTCAATTCATCTACTTTCAACAGATTCCCCATCCCCCTTCTCAAAGACATACCTATATTTTTCTGCAGCTTTATTTTTTTTGCTGAGGCATCTGTATGGTCCTTGTAATTTATAATTTCACTGCACTTCATTTCTTTTAAGCAGTAAGTTGTCCACGAGCACTCATGTTTGGTAAGTAATGCAAGTAGCTCAATGAGAGCTTTAACTGCTGTCCAGACTCTTGTAATGAGCCTTCTCAAGGCTTGGATTAGTGTGGTGATATGTACTGCTGCTCTGCATACTTCAGGTGCTTGTAAAGAAAATGAATTTTTTTGCCATATTGTCCTGATTTAAATCGAATTTCTCTCCTTCCTCCCAGTGGTAAAAGTTTGCATGGAAGGAAAAAGAAAATATCACTTTTCTACCCATCTCTCTCCTTTCTGTCTGCTCTTACTGAATGTCTGGTCAAAGCATGAGCTATTACTTAACAGCTAATGATAACTGTGTGATACATTGCAGGCTTTTCAGGATTTGTAAGAAGTGAGTAGAGTGAGAGATACCACATATTGGTTTAATTTGATTTTTACAGGATTTTCTTAGTCTTGTAGAGTCTGCTTGTTTTAAAGATGCAACAGTGAAAACTAACTGCAAGTGCACATGGGCACACCAGCCCTGAGGTGCGCATGGCAGTCTTGTTTTCCTACTGCATCACTTAGAAAGCACCAGTTTCAAAGTGGTCAGTAGTGGTCATGTTGGCCACATGCCAAAATGAAGCATATTGTAAAATCTGAAAGGAAACAGGAAATTTGGGGAGGTGAAAGCCTGTTACTTAGATTGAAATTTGTCAGATGTCACTTCTCCTTTTTTTTCTGAGTCATAGAGCCTTCACCAAGTGGTTGAAAAGGACCTCGATTTGGCAGATAGCTCCTGTCTTCTCCTTAATGAGGAGACTAAAGCATCTTTTTTCTAAAGACGACATTCAGTGAAATGTGTTGAAAGTATCTGATGCAGTGTTTCCAAGAAAAAACAGAAAAGAGCATTTTCTGGAGGCACCTGCATGTCATTCATAATGGAGGCAGTTAATAACCCAATTGCTTTATGGCATCCTCTTCACCTTCAATTTCCATTCTCGTTTACAACAGTCTGTGATGCTGATGCCAAAAACTGCCTAGACATCCTTAGTGCTACCTAGTGAATCATAAATATGCAGACAATGGTCTTCAAAAGTAAGCAGACTCAAATTATGTAAAATGAATTCTGGCCTTTTGCACCAACATTTGTTGATGTTTATGTTCTTTCTTAACTGATTTCATGGAGTTGCGGAAGGAGTCGTTGTTTTGGAATTTTTGTTACTCAGCTTTGTTTTACTCTTTATGCACTGAAATTTTCATGTAAGAGAAAAGTGATCTTCTATAGTGGTATAGATGGTGCGACTGCTGTACTTGATGAAAAGAGGAGGGTAATACCCAGCAAATACACAGCACATCTCATCTGGTGGGGGGACAATTTTAGGCCCTCCTTGTGGACACAAGGTTCATCATATGTTATTTGTAGTATGTTCAGCCAACAGAGAGAGTCATTCAAGATCTCAGCCTAGTTGCTGATGAATTCAGATGTTTGTCTCATCGAAGGTGACACTGTTGTTAACTGAATGACTGTAAGAGCCCATTTATGCTTGGGGACACCTAATCCTGCAAGTATATTGGAAGAGCATGATTTGGGGCCAACGCAGTAGCGCACATCCCGTCATTTTGTCATTCTTCCTACCAGATCTATCATCCAATACTTTTCTGCACACTATCACAAAGCAAGACTGGTCTCAAAGGGAAAAATTTTGTTGAGTAATATATCCCCTTGATTCTTTTTATACATGGACTTACAGAGCCTGGGTGATTATTGGACCAACAATTAGTGCTAAATTACTGAAAGCTGGAAACTTTTCAGAGCTATTGATTAATTTTGGCGTACACTACATGTAAGAGCAGCAGGGTGAGAAGGGTGTTCTTCCTTTCTGCCATTCTTGCTTCTAATTCATTTCTGGGCTTTGATCCATGCATGCACAGGATCTGATAAATGACCATTGCAAGCCCTCGATAGATGAGCAGCTGGCTCTTAGTGAGGATGATACAGTGGTCAAGAAGGGATCAGGCTTTATGCAAGCTGTTTTTCACTTCCATGTCCTAAGGTGGGGTCTTCTGAATTCATCCTCCGTAAGGACCATTGATGTCTAGATATAGCTAACCTTTAACATTTCAATCTCTTCTTCAAGTGCACACTGCTTGCATGAGTATAATAATAGCAGCTGTAGCCTGTGATCCTGGAAGCCCTGCTTGCTCCTGAGGATTGCAGCTCCAAAGGTCAGCTCCTGCCTGTCTGATTTACATAAAGCTGAGATGCAAGCAGCCCTTCCTTAATATAAAAGTGATTTTGTTTAGAAGTTTCCTTCAGTTCCTCTGTTGGTGCTGCTGGGTCAGGGACAGGGTCCAATGTAGCCCAAAAAACTTGGCTGCAGTTAGTTCTCAAAAAAAGCTAGTAGGCAGATGTGTGTCAAGCTGAGAGATATTTGCTCTTTTCCTAGTTCTCTTTCTCAAAGTATACCATCTCAATCCAATAATAAAAAAGTGGAAAAAATTAAGGACAGAAAATACAATAACAGAATAATTTTTGGAAATTATGTATGTGGAGACTTTGTAGAAAACCTATACTTTAATTTCCCTAAAAAATGCGAACAAAGAAGTTACTTCCTATCTGACTCATTATGTCTTATTGAGAACTGAATTGTCAGTCTTCCTTCTTCAAGCATTTTTAAGACTTGCATGTCTCTTGTTGGCTAGATTTCCTATTGAGCGTAGCAGCAGCCAAAGAAAATGATGGTACAATTTTATGTGATTAGGATAAATCCTTAAAAATCTGAGCAATTTTCAGTAACTATGTCAAGACAGTAACTAAACCAGAAATTCTAACACTTGTCAAAGCTTCATTGTTGGACCAAACAAATGTTTCTAATTGGTTGAGTCAAATTGTGTTTATTCATGTCCCCATGTTTTGCTTTTTTCTTGTAGACATCTGTTATTTTTCTGTTACTGCTTACGTAGCCTTTTTATGCACATTTCCAAGAGTGAAAACAGTTCATTCCTCTTCAAGCTTCATTTAGATAGTCTTTTGTCAAATTCCTTTTTTCTTGTCATTTTCTTCTTTTATTAAGTTTCAAATAAATTCACAATAACAATTGAAATAATTAGGGTAAACCAACAGGATTTACAATAAAGCTTTGTGTTGGAGATCTTGTCAAACATGGTGTGAGTATCAAATACATCCCAGAGATGGGAAGGAGAAAGACAAATGAGGTATTAAACTATTCCCTTCTGCAGCAACTGGAAATTTTAATATTTAGCTTAAGGAAAAAAATCAAAGCAGACACTGAAAGAAAGGAAAACGTAATCTGTAAGTTTGATAATAACCTCTGAAGGCATAAACAGTACTGGGGACTAGACAGCTACTGGAAATGCAAGTGTAGTATTTTGTAGCTAGTTAAACCAAGGATTCAGGCATTATCCTTGACAGTCATCTCTAGTTTGGGATGAGCTCACAAGGGCATGCTATGAAAGCTTCAGGCTATTGAGCTGTCTCCTTCCATAAGAAGTCTTAATCTTTTCAATGGATTTCTTTTTTATGAAGAACTACACAAAGTTTATGACTTTATGGATTTCTGCACCTGGGATTTCTGCACCTGGTTTTCTGCACATGAGTGTTCATCTGCCATACTCCTCCACCAGCCTGTTTGAAGATAATTAGTTTCTTTGTTCTGAGTGGTTTTATACTGTTGGCCAAGAGTTTCTCTTTCTTCAACCTTAATAACTTATAGTTGAACTTCAGAGTATCTTTCTGTATGACACCCAATCTAGGAGCATCAAACTGCCACAAGGAAAGGACATGACCCTGGGACACATACACACGGTTCCCAGAAGGTCTAGAGCTGGTGCTTTGGGTTTGTTTGCCATTGACACTGAACAAGTATCAGCCAACATCTGCTTCCATAAAAGCTGCCTTGGTGGGTTTGGTTTGCAGTCAATGTGCTAACAAATACCAGCTTCCTCACACACAGTTCTTTCGTCACAAAGAGAGGTTACATTCATCAAAAGGAGTTTCTTCCAGCCCCCCAGCCTGAGTTTTTCTTCAGACATGACTGCTACTGCATTATTTCTGTATTTTTGATGGACAGGTTCATCACTGATTACACCTAGCAATAAATTCCTCAAAAGCTTCAGGATTAAAAGTTGTTTTCTGAATATAATTGTTGTTGCATATCAATACAGTTCTCTCTATTTTATCATCTTCTACTTTGCGCATCTGTCTATTGAATCAGTGCCTTGTTATCACAGCCTTTATTTTCCCTTTTAAAAAATAATAATTATTTATTTCTTTTAGAAGTTTAGTTTTGTCTTCTTTCATATTTTTCTATGCTGTGCTACCCTCCACAATTCTCTGAACTGATTTTAATACCAGAAGTTTTTAGCTGGAGGTTACACGTTTCCCTTTCATCCAAAAAGTCACAGGTTTGATCTTTCAGTGAGATACATATCAAGGCGTTTAGAAACATTTAGTGCTATTTTAACTATAGAGCACAATTTTAATACTTCTTTCCCATTTTTAACTTCTTTCCTTATTTTTTTGGGACAACTCTGTGGGAGGTCTGGAACACTAAAATTTCAGTGAAGAATCAGAAATATTTACCATGAAATAGTTTTCTTATTTTGAAATTGATTGTCAGGCTGGGGAAAAAAAAAACGAACCAACAGCACAACAGAACAAAAATGCTAGTAAATATTTGCACAAATGAACATAGAATAGTCGTATGTCCCAGGACAGCAATCCCACATTCTCTCTGCATCCCTTTTCCAGTGGCTGAGTAGCTCCAGGGTGAAATTTTCTAATCACAATTTCCTGTATTGTGATTTAGGTCCATTGCTGCACATCCTTTTCTAAGATCTAGTTTGGGCTTGGTATTTCTCATGCAAAATTTAATAAATAAACATTAATGCATTACTGCTGCTACTCCAGTCCAGATAATAGGTGGAAGAGCTCTTCTTGGGATGGAGTTATTTGCAGTGAGCTTCTTAAAGATATTATTGCATGTAAAAATGCAGATTGGGATCTAGAAGCACTGTGGTCTCTAGAGGGAAGGTGTTTTGAAAACCTTGCTGGATACTTGTGTCCTCTGCAGATGCTTGTGAACCTGCAGCCTGGTGCAGCAGTACTTGATTAATTTATCAGCAACCTGAATGTCATGGCAGAGCTGTTTGCAACAGGTTGTTTTAAACAACATACAGAAGACCCCAAGAAGGAAGTTAAAGCTAGAATCTGATTACGTGTGGGCAATCTGCATGAGTCTGCAAAGAAGTTGACTCCAAATGGAGGCAGGCACATGGACCCTGAGGGAAGTCTTCTGTGTGAATGAGGAGCAGTAAATACAGGAGAAGAAGTTTCAGATGGACTTTTCATTATGGTTGGCTCATTTTGAAAGGCTGAGCTGGGTTTTCCTGGGTGTTTAATGTTTGCAATATCTATTGATTTCAGCTGGTGCTGGTACATGCTCAACTGTTTCAGAAGTGTTGGAGCAGCTGCTGTGCCAAGACTGCTGCACATAATTGCTGAGCACAGTCATCTTGTGGCTTGTTTGGGGTCTCTGTGTTGGTCTTTTCCAACTTTCTATCTCTTGCCTTATCCTTACACTGTAATGCCTTTAAGACAGGACTATCTCTTACGTTATATGCAGCAATTGAAGTGATAAAGATCCTTACTGTGCTTGGTACTTCTAGGAACTAACACAAAAAAGCACTATTCTATAATTATTTATTAATATGGTATGCATCAATGCAAGATATTTCATTGGCTTTAATAGGCTTTGGATCTGGTCTTTTTTTGGTTCCATTATTTATGAAGGAACATATTTAATTCAGAGTTGGGGACTGCAAATATATCTAGTGTACCTTGTGATGTTTGATGCTTTCATCAACAGTTACAGAAGCTATCCCTAGGCTTAGAGCTGCCTCATCTATGCAGATGAATACATGTCAGATCCCCTTCTGAGGCTGCTTGGGCTTGTAAGAAATAAAGGTTGGCTTCCTCCACCTACTGTGGATGAATTTCTCTCTTTGCCCTGTGAAGGAGTGTGTTCCCAGATCTTGTATGTTGCAGTGCACACCTTGAGTCTTAAAGGCAGCCTTTGAGAATGGACTGCCAAGTCAGCAGTTTAATAGGTCAAAACAAGGATCATGCTATGCTGTTTTCATTTAGGGGCAGTCTTTTTGTCAACCTTCCAACATCTTTCCCCCAGCTTTTAGCTAAAGATAAAAAGAAACAGCTTATAATTCATTACAGTTTATTAAAATGAAAATAAAATTTATTTTGCATCAAAATGAAAAAATACGACTTGTTCATTATTAGCATATAAATGGTATTTTTTTTATGTCACTCTGCCACAAAATCACTTACATTTCCAATGATCACAGCACACAATTAATTTTTGATAGCCTTTTGTGATTTGGTTGAAAATTCTCATTTCTTTTTGTGCATTAACAGCAAACTGTATCCACTGCTATTCATACCAAATTTTAGATAATGAAGCAATTAAAAATACATGGATTGAAGATCTTATCTCATTTTTCCTCTGGCCTATTTCTGCTTCATTATTCATGAAGGGATATGTTTAATTCAGAGTTAGTAATTGCAGATATATCTAGTATAAATTGTGCCTGATATTCTTTTACCCAATTTCAATTTATTTTAGCAAATAGATCTGTGGAGAAAATAAAAGAGCAGGAAAGACAAAAAGGCAAAAACTACATCTTAGTGTCAGCAAACGAAACGTTACAGGTCTATTGCTTGTAAAGTATGTTGCAACTCGGGGAAAAAGTTGATCAATGAAGTACTGTACTTGGCATATTAATAACCTTGCATTTACTTCCAATGGCTGAATTAAATTATTCTGATTTGAAGCAATTGAGAGACCTCATGACTCAGTGTGACTGTTGTATACTACTGCTTTCATCCACAAAGTCAAAAAGTCTTAAATCGGTGAAAAGCAGAAGTAGTAGAGACATAAAGCTAGGTAAATAACAGATTCAAAATTAAAGTGTTTTAGGCAAAGTAGAGGAACCTTCACTTGGCTAGGAAGTGAGACTGGGTAGGGATCACGTCTTTCCATGTGCCTGGAATGAAATGTGTTTATAACAGCTTGATGAAACAGCCAGATCCTGAACACATAAAAATCATGAGAGCCTCCACTGGGTTTGGAATCCAAGGAAGCAACAGCCAGTACATGTGAGAGAGTGGGCTGGGAGGGGCCTGCCAAGTGCAGTGAGGGCTGCTTCTTGGCCAGTTGGCTCCTGCATTCCCCTCCTATAAATCTCAGCCCAAGGGCTGGATTAGGGCTGGGATGAGGGTGCCAAGGAAAAGACAGACGACACACACAGCAGGAGAAGGTTTGGACCAGGCAGCCAAGATACCTTCAGGGCTGCTGGTGCAGTTGTGCCCCAAAGTGCAGCTTACGTGGGGCCAGATTGAGTTCCTGAGCTAGGGCAGAGCTGAAGGCTGAGGTTCAAGTGCTGCCTGTGGGAACTGCTCTATGGGAAAGGATAATTATATCGAGAAAATATAAAGGTTGACCTTTGGCTATTGCAATCCCAGGGTCCTCTTGTTGTGTTGTAACCTGTCCTTAGGAGGTGTCACAAAAATCCTATTGTCCTGAATCTTCTGCAGAAGTAGGAAGGGGCATAACATGGGTGAGTTTCCAACTGTCCCTCTGATTGTGTGTCAGGGTGCTCCAGAGAAAGGTTTTGTTTTAATCACAAAGGGCATAGTCCCAAACCTCCCTTTATACCAGTGGAACTTTTTGTGCATATGTCTCAGACTTGAAATAGAGTTTGTAGAAATAACAATTTGGATTATTAAACATTGTTATCAGCACTTTCTCGTGTAATTTTTAATGCAAATATTTCTGTCCAGTTATTTGATTAACTGAATAACTTGCAAAGTGATGCATAGCCTTTCCTGTGTAGTCCTTGTTTCATAATTTCAGTAAGTTAATTAATTACAATCTTATTTTCTCTCTTAATGAATTCTGGTTTGCTCTGATGGCTTTGCAAGTCTTAAACATGTTGTGAATGATTCTCAGCTAAATTTTCAGAAGCTTTTTATGTTTTATAGGAAATACCATGTAACTCTTGCCTTTTGGTATAGGGCAGACTTCACAACAGCAACAGCACTAACAAAAGTTCTGCCTACCTTCTGTTCCCTGTGCTTCACAAAAAAAGCCCTGTCCCTTCATAGACGAGTACCTGTGTTTTCCCTATGTGACACTGCCAGGCATTGGTTTCAAGGAAATGACACTGCATTCAGTTACTCTGATCAACAAAAGCAAAGTTCTCTGATCAGCTGCAGGTGAACAGCCATTGGAAACATGGGCCACATCAGACATGAGATATCTAATCTGCCTTTGTTTGCAAAATCCCCTGTTGGTGACCTTGAATGTGTGCTGCATGCCTCATATCGTAAATTTGCTGATAATGTGTTGATGGCTTTCAGAGCCCACATTATTTGAAACCTGCTGTTGGTTCCTTACTCACTGATGAAATTAAATATAATGCAAAATTCTTCCAAGTGCATGACATCTGTTTTCCTGGAATCCTGTTTTAATATGCTCACTAAGAGCAGATTTCCTGGAAGTCAACTTGATGTACAGAGAACAGCTTCCAGCAGGGCTCTGGTGTTGAGCTGCTGTGGGTGTGCTAAAGCTGACCTGCTTACGAGGTCACTAAGCCGACAAGTGTAGGCTGTATCTCTATAGGAGGAGGCCATTTATTTGTTTCTACTTTGGCATGGTGTTTCCCTAGCCCCTACTGTTTCTCCCCCCTTTTTTTTTTTCCCCTACCATCCCCTGGTTGGATTTTGTGCTTTATCTTTTGCTGTATCTTTCCAGATTTAGGCTGATTTTTGAGAAAGCAGGGAGGCCATGGGTTTGTTATTTTTTCCATTATCTCAGACTATGTCTCCTCAACCTCCTCCTCCTTTTCATATCCCCTTGTTTGTCACATGAGCATCTCTATCTTGCCCTCCTATAGCCACAGTTTCTTCTTCTTCCATCAATCCACTTCTCTCCATCCTTTCGCTGGAGAGTGGCATGGGGAAAAGCGCCAGTGAGGGCAGAGCAGTGATCTTCTCCTCTTCCACTGATGTTGCAAAATAGGTGGCAAAGCATAACTAGCAGGTGTCTTTGAGAGAGGTGTGGAGACTGGAGAATAGAGAAGCTCAGAAACTGAAATAAAAATCTATCTCTAATTCAAAACTGGGTAATTCAGATACCCATCAGACGCACTAACTGATCATAAATGCAAGCTTGGCAGAGGCCTAGATCTTGCCTCCTCAGTGTCCTAGTCTTCTATGAATGGTCATCTAAACAGTCACACAAAGTAAGGTTTCATCAGCTTCATTTCATTAGAAAATAATTAAAACTGTCACCCCAAGCTGAAAAGGTACCTTTGAAGTACAAATATTTCCTCAGCTTTTCTTAATCAAGGCTTTCTTTTTATGCTTCTCTTTATATGCTGATTCCAGCCGGCACATGAACTAGAAATCCTGGAAGGCTTGGAGGAAAATCTCCTTGCAGCATTTTCAATTGGATAAAACCCAAAAATCCATTGGAAATCTCTTGATTTCCAGCATAATGTGCTGGCCAAGGAAATTCGGAGAAGCTGCAAAGAATCATCCAGATGTCTGGATAAATTCCTGCACTGAAAAAGAAAAAATCTTTGGAGGTTTGTTTATTCTGATTACAGAGAATAAAATGTTATTTAGTGATATTAATAGACTCTTTAAAGAGCATGGTGCCTGCACGGCAAAGAATTAGCTGTGTTGCTTGTGTTCACAATCTTATAGGCCTGCAGCCTTGTCTGGCCTGGACAGCAGTCAGATAATTCAATTCAGGTATTTAGTGGAAAACTGATTGTTGGGGGGATTAACAATGGGGAGTCATGGAAGAGGTGATTTTTGAAGTAGAGATGTGAATCTGAGGGCAGGTCTGTGTTACGAGAGGTACGTCTGGCTTTGAGAGTGTTCAGGGGAGAGAGATGTTGAGGCAGAGAGAAGAAATCAACAGCAAGAGAGATAGGTGATGTATAATCCAGATGTTGTTATTAATGGGGTCAGAGCTGCATCCTGTTTGAGCAGAAGACCATGAGGCTGAGGTCACCCCTGGTGTTGCCTGGTCCCTGCTGTTGCCCTGGACTATTGATTCATGTTGTGTGCAGCTCAGCCCAGACCTGCCTGGTTTGTGTTCTGCACACGCATTTTCACTGTCCTAAATCAGGCTTTTATTAAGTGCTGTTTGAACAGGTTTTCAGAAAACCAAGGTGAAATTCTGAGCACAAATCCCATTACTGGTTTAAAGGGTCAAAACCTCCCACTGCTTCAGCAGATACCTATTTTAACAAGATTTATGCATGCATAAACTACCCCTTAGTCCTTTGCTGTATAATTTTTTGCTTCTATGTTCAACAAATATTCTAATAAGGGAGTAAACTGTGAATGACAACTTATTCTAGAAGGTAACCTCCGCAAAGGACAGAGATACGTGATGTAAGTAAGGTCCATCCCACGCTGTTTAGGTAGTGTCCCCCACATGCAGCCAAGCACTTCCAGTAGCATAAATAGACTGCAGGGATACCAGGGTCCTACACCACTCCTTCCCTTTCCCTCAGGCAGTGCAGGGACACCATGGTCCTGTATTACTGCTCCCCTTTCCCTTGTTCACCAGTGGTCAGGGCAAATGGGCAGCCATGTGTGTTCTGCTCTCCACGCTACCCTGAGATGTGGTCAGAGATGGAAAAGAATGTTACTCGAGATAGAGCTCCAGGATGGGGCCCTTATTTATGCGTTTTTTTAAATGCTTGCCATAAATTCACCACAAAATAGATCAGATCCCTGAAGAGCAAGCTATGTGACGTGGCCTTGCTATTTCAGATGTTTCTGTTTGCTCTCTGCATCTTTATTAACAGCACTCTGTCAAGGCCATTGCATTAAACATTGATCTACCTTGACAGCAGAAGCAGGGCATGCATATTGAAGGGCGGGTGTCAGCCCTGTGCCAGTATCATCTTTCTCTCACAGATATTTAACTATTTCTTGGGTTCCTGAGCAAGGCACATGGAAAGAGCCCGCTTGTGTGAGGTGGCACAGAATTACACTGCTAGTTAAAGCATGGGAGAGAGAAAAGCTGCCCTTCTGATTTTCATACCTGGAAAGATGCCAAGCTAGACGGCATCTCAAACAACCTTGTTTCTCTCCTGTTTGTTGGGGTACCATCAGTTTGTTCATAGTTGTTGGGTGGGAGCTACTTACCATTTCATAGCAATTCTCAAGGCTGAAGCCTACTGACCTGTGAGAAAATTACCCAAAGGGTATTTTATAGCACGTGAAGCTTCAGCTATGCCTAGTCATGAGCTCACTCCTGTAGTTCTGAACGTGCTTCCTGCAGTGATTCTTTCATGCAATTGCCATTTCATGATATAGCCTCAGTTTCTAAACTTCCCAGGATTCCCTTGAAATAGCCTCAAGGGAAGTGGCAGGTTTTGAAGCTCTTAATGTCCTCTTAGAAGCAGTTCAGTCATTAAATGCTGGTCTCAGTACTGGGAAGAGAGCAGTCAGAGGGGTCTGCCTGGCTTGGTGGTTGCTGATGAAGAGGCCTCTGAATTGTTTGGTAGCCATTCGTGGATGTTTGAAAAGAAAAATACTAGTTCCTATGTTTCTGTGGAGGGTGTGATGTGAGTTACAGGTGAGCAGGGCTTTTGTTTCTTTGGCTTCTTGGTTTTAATGTAGTGAAAGGCACTGAGAAATTTCATTGGCAGACCAAAAACAATCTACAACACAAGCAACATAACAAAGCCATGTAATCCTTGTGGCTACCTTTCTGAATGCTTTACTTAAACCTGCCCAGTGCAAAAACTCACCCATTTTCCTAAGTGGGGTGACCTATTCACAGCCCAGTCTCTCCCAGAGCTAGAGCCAAGTTTTCTAGCTCTTTAAGTAAAAAAAGCCATGAGATTGCTAATACTAATTCACCAGTAACTCTTTGTTCCTCCTGAGCAGAGGCATTGCTCCCTGGGCTTTCTCTGTGACTTTCCCACTGGGTTTCTCCCAGGCTCTGCTATTGCTTAGGGGTATCTCTGGTGTGAAAATCACTAACAAGCTGCTATATACAGTGAAGGACATGTTGTCTCCACATTACTGGTGAAGGGAACAGCCAGCCTGCTGGCAGGCATCCCCTCTGACGTACCTCCTGCCCTAGTCCAGCTCTTCAGTCAAGGGCCCATATCACTGCCACTGTCCCTTCCCTCTTGGCTCCACATGCCCAGCAGAGGCTCTGCCTTGCTGCCTGTAGCCTTTGGCAAGGTGAGTGAGGCCAGGTCCACCTGCCTGGCAGTGGTATGGCCTTTGGGGAGGAGTAGGGACAGGGCTGCAGGGCTCTGTGATGCGGTTGCCAGCTGGCACAGCACAGACAGGCACCAAGTGGGGATGAAATGTGCTCAGATGAAATGTCCCTCATAAAACATTCCCACAGCCCCACTATACCTTCATATTTTCCTGGCTTCATGTAGCACCTAGACTGAGACATATCTACTCACTGTGTGCTTGACTTTGGATCGAATGTCTGATAACTTTTGCTTGCAAGTTTTAGTCCTGGCAGAGATTTACTTGTTTATGTGTGTTTGGGTTTTTGTTTTTAATTGTGTTGTATTCTCTGACTAAGGATAAGTTTGAGGCTTAAATTACATAGTCACAGTAACGTCAGTCTGTACAGCAACTACAGCAGCTTGTGGGCTTTGCAGGGCTTGTTATAAACCACCTCATCTTGTGCCATTTATTGTCACTGTACCTACAGCTGAGCAAGATAGCCTGACACCTTGTGTGCAGGATGCTGCAATGGGGTGTGTGTGCACTGCAGGAAGTGGGACTTGGCCCATTTGGGCCATAAATACCACGTATTTCTGACCCCTCTTCACCAGGGGCTTTTAATATAAAAGCTAAGCAGATATTTATAATGTTTTTTGGTTTTTTTTTCCAGGGCTGAACTGTCACTTTTCAACATGAAACTTTAAATCAAGCAGTAACGCCCGGGTGCTGCCTGGTCCTCCAGGGACTGAGGGCGTGTATTTCTCCAAAAATGACGTGCCTGTTGCAAACAGTAGTTCTCTAAAGTCTGTTCAAGCTCTCTTGGTTTGTTCTCCACAAAAAAAAAAAAACCAAACAACCAAACCCTGACAGTACTTAGGCTCTTTCTGGTATGAAAATGCTTGCTGTCATGTTAGTTAATGCATCACCTTGTCAGTTATTTGTAGTCTTCCATCTACCTGCCTCTTCCCTTGTCTTCTCTTCCCTCTTCTCTTTTGAGTGGTGACCCTCTATGGGTGGACTGCCTCTGTGGATCTGACTGTGCACAGCACCAGCCTCAACAGGTGCTCCTACAGAAAAAGAACTCATGGAAGCAGGAGAGCATCCCAAACACATCTGGCCCAGTATGCCACCTTCTCCCTTTCAGTAGGTGCTGAAGCGGTGCAGGCACTGAATGGCACACACCACTGCCTATACCCTTCTCCTTGTGTAACATCCCAGTTAGAAAGGTAGCAGTTACCTGCCTGCTTGCAGTCTGATGGTGTGCCCATGTAGAGCTCAGAAGTCCCTGAATATGTTGCATGCACAAATAATTTTAGCCCTAATAGACTTTCCTGTCTAGTTTGAACCATTTTTTGTCCCTCCAACACCACCTTAGGAAAGATCCCATGGAAGTTCTCACTGCTGCAAGTATTCTTAGGTCTTAATCAGGAAAGGCATGGAAATGTCTCCAGGCTATTACATCAGCCTCATAAATGACTCGTACTGGATGTTTGCACTTTCTGTTACTGGTGACAGCTGGATTGGAGAGCTTTGGTCAGCCTCATCTTTCCAGGGGTTGAAACGGAGCCTGAATCAGCTCATGGTATAACCCCTGCAGGTTTGGTAGGGTGATTATGTGTCCCAGGGGATGTCTGTATGATATGTTTTGTCTGCATGGCATTGAACAAAGATAGGAAGTGGTCAGATATTTTTCTTCATCTTCTCTGACACACCACCCCCACCTTCTATTTTCTTGTTCATCTGCTGTAATTTTAGTGGTTTTGCTGGTGAGGCTACAGCAAAGTCTTTTCATCCTGTCCCATTGCTCATTCTGGAAAGTTGTGCCAATTTAATTTACTCATAACCTTATAATATCAGAAAATGATGTCTAGGGTTTCTTTTCCTCTCTATAGTCCTTTGCTCTCTTCTTTTTCCAGTATTTGCTAGCTTGTCTCTCCTGAAATTTTGTTTTTATGAGCTCTACTCCTGGGTGCATTTCTCTCATGTTTTAAATATGCCTTTATGGTTATTTGTTTTCAGGTTTTGAGCAGATGAGGTTCTGATTGGCAGGGTATGACAAAACTCAGTAATACATAGTGAGTGATGTTAGATGCTCCATTTTGAAGATAGCTGCCTTCAAAAGAAGGAAGGTAACCTTTATGGGAAAATACAAGCTTCTTGTTCAATTCAAACAGACAGAAAAGATTGTGGATTAAGTGGAGCAAGTCCATAGATTCATTACTGACATCAGTTCATGGGGGAAAAAAAAACCAGGAAAAGGGAAAATGGACAGTAGTCTGCCTTCTGGGTGCACACCCACAAGTGGGGAGCTGGAGCCCTCAGACTAGTCTATTGAGGATTATTCTAAATGTGTGGGTGAGTCTTAGGCTGGATACTATTGCACAACACAGCTCAGCTCTGTGTCCAATATTTGTTATACTAACAGCATTGCAAAGCACTTAACAGCAGGGGAAAATACCCACATAAAATGGGAAAAATGGGATAGTTAAAATCATGACAAAAGCGCTGGGTTTTGATTGAGTTTTGAAAATAGCTGGAAAGTGATAATATGAAAAGGGGAGGAAAGGCTGTCTTGAAATGATCTGTGCCACTTGAGGAAAACGCAAACTTAACCAAATTGCAAAGAGCGAAGAGGAAGGAGGGGGTGCTGGGCTCAGGCAGTCTATGGAAAGGGCTCATGAGAGCCAGGAAAGGAAGTCTCTCTTTGAGAAAATGGAATGAAAGGTGGTTTTGAAATGAGCAGAGGTACAGGGCTCATTCGAAAGAAAGGAGAGAAACAGTCATGCTTATTTTTTTAATGTTAGGGTTTTTTCCAAATGATTTTACCTCATTCACTTTTCCAACATGAGGGTGAAACTCTAAAGTAGGCAGAGACTCTTACTAGATTTTCACTGCTCTCTGCTTCCAGCCTCCCTGGAAACCCCTCAAGATCAGGCTCTTGCAATAATTCAGTACATTTTCTTCTGGCCCCAAACCCCATCCGTGAACCTGGGGAAGGTTTGGCCCTGGTCTGCATGGCTGCTGGGACAGCGTGCAAACATGAAACCACAGTCAACTAAATGCCCTGGAGCACACGGAACGGCAGGGCTCTGGCTTGCGCAGAAACAGGCTGAAGAAAGGTTTATGCTGATTCTGATTATATTCAGATGCATTTGTCTATCAGATTGTGGTCTTTCTGCTGACAGCTTTTTAAAGGGTGCAGGCAGCCTTTAGCAGATGACTGTCAGCTTTCAGTCCTGAAAATCCCAGTGGAAGGAGTGATTTACGATTACGGAAATTGGTAGCTCACCCTAGAAATTCTTGTGCAGTGTTCTAAAGGCATGAATGTTAGGATTACATGTGTGTTTACTGAGTATTCAGGCAAATTAAGCACTGAACCTTTGAGCTTGTAATCTCTTGCAGAAAACAAAGGCATTTCATGAGAAATGCACTGCGTTTATTATTTTCAACATTAAGACTCTACTGATGCTTTTCTGCAGATATTTTAAGTGTTCAGCTCTGGGGAATACAGTGTACAGATTTTTACCTTTTCTAGTTTTATAATCATGCTGTTTTTCTTTCACTGGGTAAGAACAGCAGAAACATCTTCGTGGGGTGAGAAGACTCCAGCTCAGCTAACATCTGAGCAAGTCATATAATGGTTTGGGTTGGAAGGGACCTTTAAAGGTCATCTAGTCCAACCCCTCTGCAATAGTGACATGTTCAACTAGATCAAGTTGCTCAAAGCCCCATCCAGCCTGACCTTGAGTGTTTCCAGTGATGGGGCATTTACAGCCTCTCTTGGCAACCATGGAGTCCAGAGGTTGAAGTCCTTGAAAGTGCTGCTGTGGGACTGCATGCCTTGAAGTTAATGCAAATTGGAGGTGTCCATTGTGCCCTGAACTCGCCAGTACTGTGCTGCACTAAACAAATCATATACTTTGAGAGAGTCAGAGAGATTAAAATTAACAAAAAAAAGAAGGTGAAAAGATGAGATAGCTCTATTTTATGCATGAAAATGTAAGCAGAGTTTAAAGGACTTGCTGGACAGCATACACCAAACCTGGAGAGCATACACCATGCCTGGACAGCAGAACTGAACTGGTGTCTCCTCATTCCCAAGATAGTGCTTTTATTCTGCAACAAGGACATTTTCCTTCTACAAGGTCAGGGGAAATGATCATATTCTTAAAGATAAAGGGCCTCATGTTTTTAGTCAGCTCTACATGCAAATGCTTCCTTAAACCTGGAGGTGTTGGTAACAGTTGGCCTTCGAGCAAATTTGAGTTGTGATTCCTATGTCATAGCACACATTAAGAACTGCTGTGAATGTTTCAGTTGCAGGCAACTATTAGTCACAGGAGATACCAACTCTCACTTGAATATTGACTCATGCTTTTAAACTAAAAACCCCTAAAACAATTACTCATATACTGACCAGGAAACCTTCATGAGACTATCATAACATTCTCCAGTGGAGTCTGCTCCCAAAGTACGCACTACATGAACTGCTTTACTGCGGGTATTTTTTCCCTTACTGAGTGTTAACTGCAGAAAGTGGCAATGGGAAGAGATTGTGGTTTCTGAGCTCTTCTCAGGATGACCTGAAGACTCGAAAATATATGTGATGTAATTAAAAATTACTTTGGAAATGGTCATTCCCTTCCCTGGTTCCTGGGTTGTTTGGCATAGTTGTCTGGACTGTGCACCATCTGAGCACGCTATGGTTTCACAGGGTGACTAGCAGGGCACGATGCTTTCTCAAGGATAAAATTAGTATAGAGAGAGCATTCTGTTTTGCCTTTAGATCTTTGCTCTCTAACACACCACACAACTTCTCTTCCCATTCAATTCTGGTAGCCACATTTGTCTTGCCAGGCTGTGGCCAGTTATGTGAGCATCTCTGGCCAGCTGTACAGGGTGTCTGGCTACTGTTGGCCTTTCTGCAGACCATTCCCCTGAATAATGTGGTGCCAGAAAAGAAAAGCATGAGTTTTAGGTCTTTATTGGACCTTTTGGTCTGTTGTGTCAGTGGCTATTTGCATTTGATTTTGCAGATCAAGCAAATCCCCAGCTGGTGAATCCCTATAGCCTCCCTCTGCTCTGATTTTGTGTGCATGCTACACACAAGTTGATCCTAGTGATGAGATGGATTTGTTTGAAGAGCCACATTACCCTCCTTACGCTGCTGCAAATGCCTGTGCCATGCTGTTTCCAGCACATGGGGAGATCATCTCATTAAGCTCTTTAGCTGCTCAGTCTTCCACCTTTTGGCTCATATAGCATGAGCTTTGTCTTCCCACCCGTGGCACCCGCTGAAGCAGCAGCCATGCTTCAGACATGAAGCCATCTTTTTCTATCAGCAAAGAGCAACTCCTTTCCTGTGGCCCACATCCTTCCCTAATCCTCCTGTGAAGCTGCTGGTGGTTACCTGCAGTGGTTACAAATGTGCTGCCCCTGGGTAGGAACAGAAAGTCCCCTGTGCTGCTGCTATTTTACATCACCACTGCAAGGCTCTAGCCTTCTTGTGTTGCACTCTGAACAGATGTTAAAAAAATTAATCGAGGCATTAGCTCCTGCAGATGATTTCATCAAGCACAGCGGCATTTTGCAGCTAGGATAATCTCCCTTTAGCAATTTTAGTTGTATCACTTCTGCAATTAGCAACACGTTTGTAGCAGTAAAAGAGACTGATAAGAGTATTCAGGCTGATTTCTGGTCACTGAGCAGCAGGGTTTCTAGCTTTCATTTAAACAGGTTTCTGATCATTTGGGCTAAAGAAGAATGGACATTGACCTTTAAGAAATGGCCAGGGAGCTGTTAGAGTGTATGGGATTTAGGAACCAAAATGCCTTCTAAGTTCTTTGGGATTTGGTAACCTAACTCTCACATCCCTTCAAAAATCCTAGTGTTATGTTTCACTGAGAGAAAATTGATTCTTCCTATAATCATAACATAATGGAGGCTGAAAGGGACCTCTGGAGACCACCGTCTTCAAACCCCTGCTTGAGACAGGTAATTTTAAGTGTCAAACTCAGCTCTTGCCATGGTGCTGCAGTGGATAACAGCTCAGGAACCCTGAAAACATTACAGGGAGATTTCATTGAGGCATTAAAAATGGTCATAAATAATTAGCTGATATTAAATTTTGAATGGTCCTGTCCGATCTGAGCTACTGAGCCCTCCTCCAGGGTTGTCTGCTATCTAAATGGGGTTTGATGTTTTCTGTTCCCACCAGAATGGTGTTAGAGTTCGTACTGGTGGTGTTCAGCTAACTGCTGCAGGTTACCCTTGGAAGCTGTAATTGTACAGCAGCATTTTGGAAAGCTGTTCAAGAATGGAATATTTTCCTCTTGAGTCCCAGGATCATTTAGAAAGGTGGTGTAAAAACACTGTACAACTGCTACTTCAGACACTGATTCCAAATAAGAGATTGATTTTTTTATGGCATAATCTTTTATTAGAGTCCATTGTTATTCTCTGCTTCATTACTAGTTTGACTTTTCTTTCCCATTTCTAATCTTTCCCAGCCTTCCTCAGCAAAAGAAAATATTTCGTCTTTAAAGCAGCTCATTTCCCAGTTGCCACTATTCACTGTGATTTTTTTGTCCTTTCCTTTCTGCTCCACAAGCCCTCTCCCTCCCCTAAGGATGCCATGCCAAGTGCCTTGCAGCACCCTGGCTGTGTCTGGGCTAGAGCATTCCATGGTGGTGCCAAGACATGCGCTGGCAGCATCCATGTCCTGCACTTGGTGAAGTATTAAGATGCATCTGAAAGAGCATCTGCTACTCCAGCACATGAAGGTACTCGTTCAGGATGTAGGCTGTGCTCCTTTGTGTTTACAGAGGAGCCTGCCTTTGAATCCCAGGATAATATATATGCACATGGCATGGGGCTGGTGGAGGAGCTCTGTGGACAGTCATTCCCAGCAGAGACCATTTAGGTAATGCTGCTTCATTGCTCCTGAGGCGCAGGGTGTTGTCCTGGGTTCAGCAGTTACAGTCATTTCTCTCCTTCTCAGTAGCTGGTGCAGTGCTGTGTTTTTGACTTTCAGCCTGGGAACAGCACTGATAACA